>JANHFR010007325.1:13053-24859 GCA_032468015.1 Mimophis mahfalensis | reverse complement strand
CGACTCTCCCAGGGAAGGCAAGTTGAAGTCCCCCAGAACAATAAGTCTGGGGAACTCAACCACCAACCCTGAGAGGATGTCGAGGAGCTCAAGCAGGGCTGAACCCACACAGCTGGGAGACAGGTACGTGAGGAACAAACCCAACTGAACCCCGTGCCCCCACTGCATAAGGAGGGACTCACAGCCACCCACTTGCTGGACAGTGGCCTCCCACGGACAAAGGACTTCCTTGATGATAACTGCCACCCCTCCACCCCTGCCCTGGGCCCGCGGCTGGTGCAGTACCCAGAATCCTTAGGATTAAGTTGAGAATATGGAATTTTATTTATCCCCCCATCTCATCTACTGTAATATGATAGAGAAGAGACAACATAAAACCCATTTAAGTTTAAAAGGCAGAACAGTCAGTACACATACTAGGGCCAAAGCAGGGGAAAAAACCAGGCAAGCTTTCCAAGAAATAATGGCATATTTATATGAGTTATTAATGACCTAATTAAGATATATAAAATCAGGGAAGCATGCACCAAAGGTAAATGAGCTTGGCTCATAATCTGCAAGAGTGCTAGGACAATCATACACATCTTAAAAGATAAATCATAAGAAAAGATCAAAGATACCTGATAACTTTGCCCTAGAGAAAATAAGATTAAGCAGAAGTGTTGGCTATTTTCCCTCCCAGACACTTAGCAGACATTTAAAAGGATATCAAAAGGAGGTGAATAAAGGAAGAGTCACACAACATTTATTTTGTAGAAAGCTCATGATAGCTTCAATTGCCTGGAAAAGTTGATATCAAGTCTTCTTCATTATATCACATATACTATGCAACAGTAGAAAACTACACTATTTCCTGTTATAGAGCTTGTAGGTTGAAGTAACTACTAAAGGCGCCAATTTAAAGACAAATTAAGAATGTATCTCATCTGATATGTAGGGATTTAAACTCTATGGTATGTATGATAGACCTTCGGGTTTGAAGGAGACACGTTGTACACAGAGGTGGTAGTGAAATCCAGCAGAATCTAGCACAGTGGGGTAAAGCACAATGGGGGCAGTGTTGTATGGGGGTTGTAACTGAGTTTTATTGTGTGATGTTATTCACTTTTTTCTGTCAGTTTTTGGTGCTCCCTATCTTCAAAGCTGATGGAAGCCTCATAGCACAGGGCTCACCAGTGTTATGTCTGCATTCTGACAATCTGGATTCCTTCAGTTTGTGACTATAGCTGACAATGCTTACCTCCACCTGTTACTTTACTACTTCCCCATTGCCACAGGACTTGACAAATTGGGTTTGATTTGCAGCTGAGCTGTTGATGAAACTGAATTGCATAAGAGAAATATCTGTGCAATGAAGTTCTAAGTGGAACAGCTACCATTCCTTCAGTAATCCAGTAGCACAGAGAATCATTACAACTGGAGGCCTCTTTTCTGCAGTGGATGACCAGGAAGTCTAAATATCTTGTCATGCTCTTAATGTTCTACTACTATTCTGCTGGACCTGCCTTCTTGACTGTTGCACTGTTGGCTAATTTTAATAATAAGTCATTGTTACTATTAAGAAGACCAGATCTGTGTTATTTAGAATTATTACCTAACTGAGGATCTGTTTCTTTTATGTGCAGGAAAATTCCATGGATCAACATCTATGCTCAAGTGCAACATGACAAAGAACAGGAGATGATTGGTTCTGTCAGCCAAAATGAAAATGCACCCAAAATTACACTTAGTGAATTCACAGACCCTGAAGAACTCATGGACAAAGAGTTGGATGCAAGGGTTATAGGTAAACAGCATGGGCATCCATTCATTGACAGTGATATCAGATATGCTCAACCTAAGGACCTTGTCAGTGTGAATGGAGGAGGAAAAGTGTTCATAATGTTTTATGTAATTAATTCATATTATGTTAATAATATGATTCCAATTAAAGCAGTTTTAGTTTTTGATGTGACACCCCAACCTCGACATTTTATTTGACCTTGGTTGAGAATTTAAAGTGTTGGCCAAAATATAATTGTACCGCCCTTCAACATATAGAAAAAATATTGCTTCTCATTTCCCCCATTGATGACTGTAAATATTTCTCAGATAAAATATATTTACATTAATAGAAAATTTATTTATTTATTTATTTATTTATTTATTTATTTATTTATTTATTTATTTATTTGCAATTGGATTTATATGCCACCCTATCTCCCAAAGGACTCAGGGTGGCTCACAACAATAAAACCATAAAGCATATATAAGAATTAAAAATAGATTAAACTAACAATCCCATTTGTATCAAAGTTGAATTAAAATTTGAGTTAAAACAAAATAAAATCCCCCCATCTGTCCAGGCCAGCCTGATGGAATAAGAGCGTTTTCAGGTTGTGATGGAAGGAGCGGAAGTTGGGGGCCAACTAGAGCTCCAAGGGAAGTTGATTCCACAGGGTGGGTGCACCCACCGAGAAGGCTCTCCCCCTGGGGGTCGCCAGCCAGCATTGTTGTCTGATAGCACCCTGAGGGGGCCCTCTCTATGGGAACGCACTTGGTGATAGGAAGCTGTTGCCGGCAGCAGATGTTCCCACAAGTACCCCAGGCCTAATCCATGTAGGGTAAAGATAAGAAATAGATTGTCAAGTTTAACCAACAGACAGGACTAATAACTTAAGGCAAACTCACACCAAGACATTAAGATAAATAATATTTATTAAAGAAAAATCAGTAATCTATAATAATAGAAATCTAGTAACTATTGTTTCAAGAGCATGCCTTATGTACAAAAAAAGTACTCAAATTCTGCTGTTTTTCTTTCCTGTCATGGACCCAATTGATTGGTCCCTTCTTTTGTATAGGGAAGCCATCTGCTCCTTATATTTGCAGTAGACAGATTGTGTTACCCTGATTTTGTGAGAATTAATTCATACATGTATTATCTTCTGGATAATATTGTAATTTTTTTTCCTGGAAATTTTTCAACTGTTGAAAAATAATAAAGCATTAGAAACATAAATGATGTTTCAATAAATAGGGGGGGGGGGGCAGGTTGAATGAGAAATTTGAACAGACAGCCCAGTGATGGTTCATAGCACAAAAAGGAAGCAACCACTTCCACTTCAGTGGCTGAATGTCTGCTTAACTTTTTCTCATTTGACTTTCATCTTTTACTGTCATACTATCTATAGCTCTTTTCCATTAATCAATGTTTTCTGATGTCTGGTGTATCTTTATGCATCCTTATTTTATATGGGGTAATTTCTTAGGTTCTCAGCCAAACTATAGATGGAAAACCAGTTTGGTTGTTTGTGCATCAATTTCAACATGCCATTCACTTGTCAGGAAAAAGAAAAATGTCTGCTCAAATTAAAACAATTTCAGAATGAAATCAATATGCAATGTACAAATTTACTTTCTCTCCCTTTCTCCTTCTTCTTAGGAAGCATCTCAACAATCTCCAACAGTGAAAGCACAAAGGAAATACCGAACTGCACTAGTGTTTAATACCAGGAGTCCATTTTGACAGCAACATTTCCCAGTTTTTTGTAATTAATATTATGATTAGATGAAGGGGAAATTCTTCTTGTTATTATTATTAATATTAATGGTGTGGACTTTTTCTTTTTCAGGGGACATATATAAAGTGAGCATTTGGCAAAACATATCACAATATGATATACAGCTGAATGAAATGATGGTATAAGATCCTAAATTTCAATTGAAAATATTGTGCTTTTTTGCCAATGGCAATCTCAAAAGGCTCTTACCAGACTTGTCTGTTTCCAGTCCTTTCAGATTCTGATTCAGATAACTGGTGTTATCCGATAAATCTTTAAAACTGTTTCTGTGAGGTCCCTTCTGAATAATATTTTTAGATCCCAATGAAGGCGGGTGGGATGCCCATAATGGCCCAACCAATGTTGACCAAATTTTTGAGGAGGCTCTCACTGGTGCATGTTCATACTGATGGTATACTGTAGATACTTACCATGTAAATATATTTTTATTTCTTGAGAAATAATTTAATGTTTAGCAAAAGATAAATTTAAAATAAATAAGCCACACAGAGACATACACACAGCACACATCTTTGCATTGGTATCAGAAGCAAAACTGTTAAATGGAGGCCTGCAGTGAACAACTGTGTCACATGTGGGATCTAAATGTATATCAGTTGTCTGTCCTATTTAAATCTGTTGCCTTATTTTGACAGTAATTTGCCAAGGCATCTCCTACGGAAGGAAACATGTACTGGGTTAGGCATGTTTCAGAACACAGTTTAGTTAAGTTTCCTCTTCCTTACAGGAAGGTGTTGAGCAGAAGGATACTAATTATATCCTCTAATAGGCTTGGCTGCAAAACTCTGAAATATGATGCAGAATCCTTAATATCCCCATTTGAATTAGTTAGCTGCATGGGGAAATATTTTTCACTACAAGGAAGCCACTATCTGGGATTTTTATCTAAACATTTTAATCTTAACTCTTTTTTACTTCTTCTTCTATACTCCTTTTAGCACAAATGATTTTACTTTGTATTTTGCTTCCTGTTCATCTGATACGATCATATGGGTAAAGTCAAATAGGTTATGTAAGGTTGATTTTGGATTTCACTGTTTTAAACTGCTGTTTAATAGAAATAGAACTATTAGGTGCTACAATTTGCTTTTGCCATGTTGACTCAAAATACTGGAATTTTATTTTATATATTAATCACATTTATATAACTTTCATCTCAGAAAGGTGGCAATAAAAACAATAGTAAAATTAAAACATTAAAAGAAGTACAATTAAAAACCTCAGCAAAATCATTATAGGATGACTATGGAGAACATTGATGTTAAAAACAACATAGCCATCTCATTAGATATCCATTTCTGTGACACTCCCTAAACCTACTAACACAGCCATGTTTTAAGAACCTTCCAGAAAAAGTCTTCAAAGGTTCCCAGATTGGCAAAAACTCTTCTACAACATTATTATTTTCACTGAGAATATTGTAGGCTAATATACAATCATAGACTTTTGCTTTGTAATGTACTGTGTGACAATTTTATTCCTTGGGAAGCATATTTGAATGATCTTAATTAGCAATACTATGCTTGATTGGTTAAGTATTCTGAGATCATATCTGTGCAGTAAAAAGATCCATAGTTTATGATCACCTAGTGATAGGTGGATATCTTTTGGCTTTTATTTGCCTGATGACTGGTAATGTTCAGAAACAGGATCAGCAAAAATATCAGCAAATTCATGCTCATTAGTTAGATAAGTCAGCAATGGAAACAGAAATCTGTAACTAATTATTGTCCATCAACATATTTTATTATTTTTACATCCAGAAAAAAGAATCTGTCAAAGAGGGGGGGGAAAAAAGATTATAGCTCTGAGTAAAATAAAAACTTCAGAGGGATCAGTTTAAAAACTGGTGCAGTCCTTTTAGATCTTGTGAAACATTCTAAAATGTCTTTCCCTACAAAGCAAATACTACAATTGGAGAATTCAGAAATCCACAGTTTAACATGAAAAACATGAACAGTGAAGTATACACAAACCATTCTACTGAGGGTGTCATTTCAGGTACAGACTCTTTCTGTATTCAGAAGAATATGTATCAATATACTTTTTATTAATAATGTATTTTGCTAGGATGCTGACCCCTAAAGAAAATCCTTAGTCATTTCTTAGGTTCATGTTTATACAGCAACCTCCAAAATGTACAGAATACTTTCCTTATTCATGCCTCAGGAATGGTGGAAATTGTAATGTTCCCAATCAATAAGTTTATTACAAAGACAGCACAAAATACAATTACAGAGGATTCCAGTTGTCCCTTATTCCAATTCTTCATCTAATGCAAGAGTGTCAAACTCATGTGATCACAGTGATATGTCATGTAAACTGGCTGTGGGCATGGCCGTGAGTTTGACAGCTGTGATCTAAGGAATTCAAGATAGCATACTGTTACATGGTCCTGTCCTATTTCACAGCTCTCCCAGATAAATTAAGCTGAGAGACAATTTGACATCTTTCAGGGCCTTAAAAAAGTTTGACTTATGTCTCAGCTGAAATCTCTTAGAATTTAAGAACATAGGATAATACTATGCCAATGGAATTAGGGAGAGCTGTAAAATGGTATCTGGTTGCCAAAATTGTGCCACTTTCACGACTCTTGAATGGCTTGTAGGAGATGGCAGGAGAAATTTAATTAAATTATTTCTTCTCTTTTATCTATTTACTTCAATAATGTGGATATCTTGAAAGGCATGATGTACAGATTGAATTTAATTCAATAATTGGCAAGAATATAGTTCTATTTAGGTGCTTGGAAATAAGGATTACTCATTTCATTAGTAGTCTTACATCTAATTATCCTACCTCTGTCAATAATACTCTTAATGTTAGCTTCCACCATAGAGATAGGCAATGTATTTTCAGCCAAAGCCTACATTTTAAAAACATATATAAGATTTTAAAGCGGGGGTATTTTTCTGCACATAGGGATTGTTTTATAAGAATTATTTGTTGTTGGGGGGGGGGGTTTGCAGTATAATAAGCTTTATCAAGAATTGAGAGGATGCAAGTAGCTGTGGGAACATTCTTGAATATATTCATACAAATTACATAAAATCTGTAGAAAGACAGGCTTAGTACAATTTATTATTAAATTTAATCATTCTTTCTCTATGAGCAAGAAACCAGACAGAACACTAAACAAGGACTAAAGATTGCTCAAAAGTTTTAAACAACCCCCCCCCCTCCTAAAATTTGTAATAAAAGACTGATAAACTTCTTGATCCTTTACAAATTATCTAAACAATGAGTAAGTTGGGATCCAATGAATTTCCTGTATGAGTATGGTCACCACAAGCAATTTGGAAGAATTTCTTCCATGTTTTTTTTTTTTAAATTTCTATTTATATGCTGCCCTTCTCCGGGCGGCTTATAGTACATTTAGCAATTGCCTTCATACTTTAGACCTGCTTATTAAAGTGGTGTTTTACAAAGTCAGCTTATTGACTTACAAAGTCAATTTATTGACCCTAACAATCTGGGTTATCAGTTTACCGACCTCAGAAGGATGGAAGGCTGAGCCAACCTTGAGCCTGGTGAGATTAGAACTCGCACTAATTGCAAGCAGCCAGCAGTTGAAAGGAGGCTCTCAGCTCAGTGAGCTACCAAGGCTGTGTGCTAGAAAGATGGTTCACAGGCAGCCAGGCTGTGGTAGACTTCTTTATGAGAACTTCTCCAAGGTCCTTGCATCAATCAGCAGCCTGTTTGCAATATATTGGCACTGATAGCCCAGTGGTTAAAGTGCAGTATTGTACACACACCCTGCCCACAGTCTTGAATCTGCTCCGGACAGGACTCAAGGTTGGTTCAGCCTTTCATCTTTCTGAAATCAGTAAAATCAGGAACCAGGTGGTTGGGAGCAATATACAAGTAATGCTTACATTGTAAGCCACCCAGAGAGTGCTTTAAGTGCTAAGGGGTGGAATAAATGCTATTTGCTGTACACTATTCAAAGGTAGTTACATTGTCATTGCAGCAATGGCACCCATAGGAACTAACACAGAGAAAAGGTATTTGGCTTGTGTTGCAATTCCATAATGTTGCCCTCATCATTCTAACACCTACTAACTCACCCTGCTGTATATGAGTAGTAAATACAGGATGTAATGAGACATAGATAACTATCATCAAAATAAAAATTAGCCAGGAAAGCTTGCTGTTAGAGTGGTAAATATGAGTGTATGGAAGAACTCTTCACAACATCTTCCATCTGTGAATCTAGTTATAACTGCGAATAAAAGAGCACCATATCTGAAAACCTCTTCTTTTAGGGGTCGAGGGGGAGCTTCAATTTTTTCCAGAACAATACAAATTCTTCATAACACACCATCAACTGTTGTAGAACCCTTCTGACCTGGTCATGAAGATGCCACATATCATAAAAGAGCAATGTTGACTTGTTCTGGGTGGAGGCAGCAGATGCAGAAACCTAACCATCCATGGCAACCATTTCATTGTTGCAGTTCAGGTGCATATATGTTCTTACAGAAAATTTATAGAAAATTTATTCTCTATATATTCTTATATATAGAAAATTTATTCTCTATATATTCTTATCTGTCCAAGAATGATTCATTTAAATAGCAAGAAATAGTTATAGAAAATTTATTCTCTGTATATTCTTATCTGTCCAAGAATGTTTCATTTAAATAGCAGCTGGCAAGCCACCCACTTTGCACATCTCACCTTCCTAGTGAATGGGATAGATGAGGCTCTCCAGGTGGGAAAAGTTAAGTTAGGAGCATTAGACTACTCTACAATATTCCACAGTATATTTCACAAGGCATGTGACTCAGGTGGAAAATTCTCCAAGCACATTTTGAGAACCAGCTGGCTCCATAAGGTACTTATGAGCCTGACTATTTTAACCCATTCTCCTTTCTTTCAAAGATCAAAATTTGCCAGGGATTTATTTATTTAGACAGTGAAATGCAGCAGCCTACATTCACCATTGCTGGACTGTTTCCATGGAGCATCTGGTCAGCCATTTCATCTCCTGTCCTTCTGCTTCACCAAACAGTAGCCTGGTAGTCAAAGATCAGAAAGATAAATTCTTTGCTCTTCTGTAGCCAGGTCTCTGTAATTTATAGCATAAAAGACCTTTCGTTGGGGATTAAATTTTGGGTAAGAAAAGTTTTGCTAATAACTGATCTGACATAAAAAAAGAAGGGGTTTCTTGTTCAAAAAGCCATCATCACTATTCCCTTAACAGTGAGGGTACAGTCTGTCAGGTTCTTGATTTTTTTTTCAGGCCATTGTGCATTAGCCTCTATTTTCCTGATGTGTTTATTACCACTATGTCACAACTATCCAACATCCATTATCAAGCACTCCATTCAAGAACCTACTTGCATATAAAAAAGTGAGATGCCCTCAGATGGAGTTTCTTAAAGAACAGTTCTCTTGTAATCACCCCACTATGGCAACCTTAAACTCCAGCAGGCTGATGCTGCAATGCACATCCCTTTCGTTTACAATTTCCCTGGGATTATTGGGAGTAGGCTGTTGAAGGGGCTCACATAGTTGAACGTAGTGTGGCGTGTGTAAAGTAAAGCATCTTAATTGAATGCTTACAAAAGAAGTCTGCCCAATTTTAAAACTATCAGGTTGCCATAAACATAGTAACTATCTTTTCATAGACACAGTAATTTCTGCTCAGACAAACTGATGTTCATTTGTTTCTCATTCTAAGGTTTAAATGAGTCAGACAACTGCAATACTTAAAAAATAAGACAAATGCATGAAAGATATAAATATACATATACATAAAAATAAATATATACTGTATTGGTTTTATTGTTGCATTTGAATATTTCTACTGTAAAAAAAGGCAGTGATTTTGAAATTGTTGAGAATAAATGTATTTTTGTACATCACAGCTGTTGATTTACATTATTTTAGTAGCTGTCATATAAAGCAAGGATTCACAACATAGTATTTTTCTTCCTTGAGCAACAGTTCAAATGGTACATAAAATGTTCCCTGCTTTCATGCCCTTCCTTGACATGGGCTCTTTGGAGGACAGCTTTAAAGAAAAGTAGCAATTTTTACGACAATATGTCTTCAACATCACTAACATCTTCTGGATGTCATGCTGTCAAAGCCACATGTGTTGCACATTTTGTAGAAAAGCATATCCCTCAAAAAGTTACACCAACTTAATATTTTATTCCATTGTTCCACTGATGCTTTCACAAAATTTATTGCATACGCTAATACGTGAATTTATTCAAAACTATTCCTGTATTATAGCCTATTGGTACCATTGAAATGAATACTAAAAGATATGGAAGTTTTCTGATCTCCCACAACTTTTTCATAATAATATAATAAAAATCACATTTGGCAGTTTTAAAAAGTTAAAAGCATAAGATGAATGTTTAAGTTGATATTAAGAAGAAGACAGTATCTGAATGTTTAGAGGGTTTTCAAAGCATGGCACTCCACTCTGTCACTAACTCCACACACAGTAGCCTGGCAGAGACCTAGAATTGCAGAGATGTAGAAGAAACACTGTTCTCATATTAAAAGGGAAAAGAGTAATTTCGGTTAATAGCTGGGCTATGGTCAGAAAAGTGAAATTGTGCCTCTTAGGTAGATGGAGTTGGATCCTTAACGTGTGCAGACCTTTTCAGATTGCACAAACTCTTCCTATGTAAGTAGAAAGCAACTTTGAGGAAACATAAAAACCAAACATAAACATACTGATGTAACAGAAGAAAAATTTCTGAAATCCAATCCAAAGGACAGCTTAGACAATGCTTTATTAAGTCCATACAAAAAGGTCTGCTGCTCTATGACCAAATAAAGACTGGTTGATTGATCGATGACTGACTGGTTGGTTGGTTGATATACAGCATTCATAATCCAGAACACACTTTTTTGAGCTGATGTTATAGGAACAAGAAGTGGAGACAAAAAGGGGGAAAGGCTGAAATCTGAATAGAATCACAGATAATGCAAACACTTGTACATTGTATTAATTTTATTAGTCCTTCAATTTTGTTTTTTCTGTGGACCAAAATGGTTAAAAAATTAATGTAAATATTCCTTATGTTCAGTAACATATTTTTAAAATAATCATTTTTCCATAGTCTGTGTTGCTTATCATATATTTTTTTTTTGTCTCAAGAGAGTGAGCTTTAGGATGTGCAGCACAGAGAGTGAAATTCAGATTCAGTACAAGATTTTAACCTTATATGCACTATGTGGAAGCAATTTCCTTTTCTCCCCATTCTTTTTTTGCTTCGCATTTTGCTCCATACAATAATACACATTAAGAAAATGCTATTGGACTATTGCAATATATCTGCTGAATGTGATTCCCTTCTCATGAATTTTGGTACATTATAACTTGAGTCATAGTTGAAAAGTCAAGACGTAAAGGCAGATATATCCAGTGCAACGTTTTATAATGTTGCTTTTCTCTGAAGTTGAGAGGTTACTGTGAGAGAAAAACAGAGAAATAACAATAATAAAGTTGCACAACCTAATATGTATTCAGTGGCTCTGGAGATGCTCACCCTAGCAATAAGTAACTTTGTGTATTGGGGCAGAAATCGAACTTTATTTTATAAATTGATACAGAAATAGCCCTAACTTGTGCTTTGTCACTGATCTTATATTTCATTTGCACATCATACACATTGTTTAAGAGACACACTTTTAGAATTTCCTTGGCTGTGCAACAACTCTATCTGTAGCACTATAAGCGAATGATAAAGGGAAGAACATTAGTGCAAGGATATCTTATTACTCTCTTCTGAAAGGATGTAATTTTAACACATTTTACTAAGTGTTAAACCAACTACTAGCTCAAAATTGGAGAATGGGTTTGATTGCCCACTAAAACTTATCATTATTTCAAGTCAGCGATGACTTGAAATTTTCATGAATTTTGATGGAAAGGGAGAAAACAGATCTCACCCTCATCCCCTCAATCCAGGCCAGCTGATGCAAATAAGAGCGTTTTCAGCTCCCTGCGAAACGTCTGGACATCCGGTGCCATCCGTAATTGGACCGGCAGCAAATTCCACTGGACAGGTGCCCCCACAGAAAACGCCCTCCCCCTAGGTGCTGCCCGCCAGCACTCCCCTACCGGTGGTACCCGGAGGAGGCCCTCCCTATGGGTGCAAACCGGACGGTGGGAAGATGATTGTGGCAGCAGGTCTCCCCCTCAGATACTCCAGTCCCAAGCCATTCAGGGCTTTATAGGTCATCACCAGCACCTTGAATCTCACGTGGAGGGC
>JANHFR010007325.1:0-12953 GCA_032468015.1 Mimophis mahfalensis | reverse complement strand
CTCTTCGGCTTGGAAACAGAGATGAGCACTGCCCCCTAGAGTCGAGAACGACTAGCACATATGTGCGAGGGGAACCTATACCTTTACCTTTTACCTTTATTCATTGCAAGGACAATATTGTTGATTTTTAATCTGATTTAAGAAAATGATTCCCTGAGAAATTCAATAGTACAGAGAGAAATGAAAGAATGAAAGAATTTAATGACATGTTTTAAGAAAACTTGGTGCAATTATCATATTGTTATTCTTTGAGCTACACCCCCCCTTCTCTGGTATTTTAGTGAGGTTAAAATCTGGCCACTTCATAAAAAGTTCTTTTAGATCTTTTACAGAAATTGCTTTAGTATATTACCCTGTTTGTGTTGTACATATGTGCTGTAACCTCCAGAGGCATGGATAACAACCTATAATTCTGTCATTCAAACAGATCTTTATCCCCAACTACTAAAAATCTATCATTTTAAATTACTTTCTAATTACTTTATTCTTCTAGAGCAGACAAACCAGAATTATTATTAAAACTTAGCAAGTGCTGAAGTAAAGGACCCTACAAGCAGACTTTTCTATCTCTTTTAACCCCACCACTCTCAGTTGCTGCTAAAGAATGTTTTTTCCTGCTTGAACTAAACTTACACATTTAATATAATATGATTACCCATGTAATCAGCCAGTTGTTTAGACTGGATTTGGCATTTTTGCATTCCTATTGAGGACCTGAGACAGACAGATGTTCTTGTTTAATACTATTAAAGATATTGTTACAGGATGTAAGCTGTTCCAAAGAAAGCTGCCTTTTGCAACTGATGGATGGTTTTGTCAAATCCAATGTTTTTCATGCATTGCTCCAGATGTTTTGGAATGGGAACCAAGATATCTATTGCTATTGGCACTATCTTTGTTTCCTTTTGCAATAATCATTCCACTTCTATTTGCATGGCTTTGTATTTTATGATTTTCATCAACTCCTTCTTTCCTATTTTGCTGACTCTAGGTACTGCCATGTCCACTATCAAGACTCTTTTGTTTTACTTTTCAGCAATTGTTAAGTCAAAGGCTTGCATGGCAGATTTTTGCCTGTTTGAATTTTAAAATCCCAGAACACTTTAGTTTTCTATTACTTTGTCTATTTTGTGATCCCACCAGTTCTTGCTTGCAGGCAAATGCTATTTCTTCCAGTTGGCATTTGCTGTCTGTTGTTGTCTTCTCAATTCCAGCATTATACCCATTTGTTCCTAAGGCATAGTCTTGTGCTGCCATAATTAACCCCTCTACAGTATCTCTCTCTTTTTTTTTTCAACTTTCCTGCTCTTAGCCATTGTCAGGCCTTCTTGTTATCTGCTTTGCCTGGTAGCTTATTCACTACTTTTTTTTCTAATTTGTTGATGTTTCATCCAATATTTTCAATTATAACTGCAACTGCACTGTATATCAGCTGGTTTGTTTTTTGTATTGATACAGAACTTATCCTTGATATTACAGTATTGGCATCTTTTAATAATTTTGTTAGGTTCTTTTCTGTAATTAGCTTCAATGCAGGTAGCCTTATTCTGTTGGTTTTCTGCTATTCCACATGCTCAGTGATTATTTGTTTCAATTTGTCTTGTTTTCCAGTTAAAGGATTTTGTTCTTTTTAAAGACAAGGCAGAAGAAATGAGAATTGTTCGAGAATGAAAATTGGGAATGAGAATTGTTCAATAGCAATGTTGAACAACTGATTCCCCGTTTGGCTCAACTGTCTGAGCTACATTTTGCAAGTGTTTTGGAGGGGGGTCCTTGGTAAACCTTTGAAGTTCTTTCAACTCTACTTCTGTGAATACTATATTTAATGTTATAAATCAACAGCTGGCCTGCTAGACACTGTTCTATTATTTTATTCTGGATATTGTTCTTTCTAGAACTGATGTATTCTTTTCAGATATTCTCTTCACATTGGGATTGATTTGTAATAAGAAATCATTGTTGCTTTGTTTTCAGTCTTTGTGTATTTGTGATAAGTAAGCAGCTTTTCTTCCAATAATCTTGCTAGCCATGGTTCCTCAACCAACAGTCCTGAAAATCCCAGTTTTACCAGATGTTCACAACTAGCACTGTTTTTGTTGACCCAAGGAACAACCAATATGGTATAGGTTTCTGTAGGTTATGTCATTTGGTATAAAACAAGAATTCTAGAGAGAGAATACATAAGTAGACAGAGAGAGGTTAGAGAGACAGAGATCATAGAGACAGAGGAATGTGTGCAGGAGTGAGTTTTAGCTGGTTCAGGATGATTTGTTCAAACTGGTTGTTAACACACCAGCTGGTTCACCAAACCAGTAGATAGAGGAACTGGCTGGCCCCAGCCACCTGACCCCACCCCTTTCAGGGCATGCTAAAAGGCTCTGGGAGGGCAAAATCTTTCCCTCCCAGGAGTCCCAAAATGGGGCTATTTCCAGCCACAGAATGCTAGGGGAGGCAGTTTTCACCTTCCCCGGCCTCCAGGGAAAGCCCTGGAGGCTGGGACGGTGGTGAAAACTGAGCCCCCTGAAAGTCACAAAAGGCCCAAAACCAGGCTATTTCAGGCCTCCAGGAAGCCATGCCCACAGAGGAACCAGCTGACCAGGCCATGCCCCCGATGGCCATGCCCACCCAGCAAGCAGGCAGAGAACCAGTTGTGGGGAATTTTGAAACCCACTCGTGTGTATGTGTGTGTATATGTGTGTGTGTGTGTGTGGGAGAGATGGAGGGAGGGAGGAAAAGAAAGATGCCAGTGAAAGAAATAAAGTTAGGGACATCAACATTCCTCCTGAATGAAGGAATGAAGAATTAGGAGGCTATAAAACTAACTGAACCATTGGGAAAATGAAAAGAGGCATTAGGTAGTGTCACAGAGAGAAATATCAGGAAGGATTTTAGATGTCAATAGTTGATATGGCTAGTAAAAGAAGAAGAAAGGGAAAAATGGTCACCTAACGAGATAAGGAATCTATCTTATATTTGGCTGAGATGGGGGAGAGTAACCTGGGTAGATGGAGGAGCAAACATTTTGTTCACCATATTGACCCACAGGAAGAAGGTCACATCCATGGAGAAGAGAAATAATGAAATTAACTGACCAGTGAGAAGGCAGAGTCTTCAGTGACAACTGACATTCAGAAGAAACAGGAAGAGTCTGAGTTACCCAGGATCAGCTGATTGGTTTTATTGCCTTTAAGGTTCCTTATCTTACAGAAAGCAGTTCAAGACCTCAGTGTGAGAATAAGAGATAGTAAACCACTGGCATTCCGCAAAAGAAAAGAGATCACTGAGTTCAGTATTGATTCACTGAAATTATTCTGTTTGTATATCTTTATAGTTAATCCTTCTATTGATAATAGTAAAGTTGCTTTGTTCATAATTGACATTTTAAATTCAGCATTGCATAAAGATATTTCTAGATACATTTCTGTCATCTCCAGTTGTCTGATTCAATGCAAGGCAGCTTTAAATGTTTTGAAACAAGGTAATCTTGTCTTCAGTTTTTCTATATCTTGTGACAGGCGGACTATTTGTTGTTTACAAAGAAGCTGAGAATTTCTATAAGCAACTCTAGACTATTTATATACTGCATTGGTTTATTTACAATGATTAAATATATAAACTGCCTAGATTACCTAGTCTGCTTTTCATAGTAGAAATCTTTCTCTTCAACAATTTCAAGCTTCTTTCTTGGTTCTCCCTTTCCTGATAACAGCTTTACTTATAAATAAGGATCATGTTTCATTATATGTAATCAATGCATTATTTTTTTAAAAAGTAAGCTGCCAGTAGCAATTATAGTAACAAAGCACTATATTTCTATAGGACCCTAAGCATTAACTATAAATTATAGACTATAACTATGATCTATAGCAATAATGGCAAACTTTTTTTATCTTAGCATGCTATTTTTTTTTTTTGAATGGCTAATTAAACTTTACTAGGGTGTTACCGTGTCCTGAAACAAAAGAGAACTAATTCTAGACATATTCATTTATTTAATGACCATATGTGTACAAATATTATTATTATTATTATTATTATTATTATTATTATTATTATTATTATTATTATTATTATTTTCTTTGCTGTCACAGACCAAAGTACAAGTGTAATAAAAAACATGGGGGAAGTAAAATCATAAACAGTTGGCCACCAGAAGCCTCAGCTGAGGGGAATCACAACGTTCTCCTCTAACAATTACAGCTCCCAAAACAAATTTCGAAACCCGAAAAGAAATATATGGGAAGCCATCCCCTAGACAGTGTAAAACCAAATCACCAGCATTGGGTCCAGAAGGGTCTATCTCAAGGAGAGACAAAAATCCAATTCTGCCTGCACTATACATGGGGCAGCGCAACAGGATGTGCTCCACAGTCTCAACCTCAGCTCCGTCACAGGGGCACAGCCGCTCACTAATCAGCAGCCTCTTGAATTGCCTATCCAGCAGTGCCGAGGGCAGGATGTCAAAATGAGCTAAGGAGAAGGCTCTTCTGTACTTGGGGATGGTTAAAGTATAAAAGTATGAGGTCATCCTTAGTCCATAATTGTTGAATTGGCTGAAGATCAAAGGGGAGCAGGTTTTGTTAACTCTGGCTCTTAGATATTGTAAATCTATGTCCACAAGCCGTTGGACTATCCTCAATTGGGCATCGTCGAGGCCATAGTCTCCCAAGGGATCCCCCAAAAAACCTAGTAGGAGGAGTTTCTTCATCAGACAAATAATACAAATATTCATGTAATTAGCAAGCTCTGTCACATGTCACTTATCTTCAGGTAAAGTTTTCTTTCTGTTGACAGGACCTTGAAACCTACCTGAGGCAACTCTGGCTGGCACAAATCCATTCTTGAAATGGGTTTGGAGAATACTATTAGGTGGCCTCTGTAGACTCTGAAAGTTCACATAAAAGCACACCCATTTTCATACAATTTTCAAAGACTCTGGGTCCTGCCTGAAACCATGGCCTTCTGGTGAACCTTCATTCTAGAGGCAGCATGAGAATACATCCATTCTTGTGTGACCTCTGCTACCCACCCACCCCAAATCATGCAAGAACAGCATACACTTTTGAGAAGGATTGTTGCCAGGTGTTAGGGAACACTGGTGTATCACCTTTGACACATGTGTAATAGGTTCCCTACCACTGATCTATACTTATCATATATTTGGCATGTTGGAATTATGTATCAAAGCTATAGGAATATAACCAATGGCACAATCAAAATATGGCAAAAGTTTATGCTAGTAGTTTGCACAATTGTAAATAAATATTCTCAAGTAAATTTTGCTGCAAAGATCCAGCTATTGCATTTTCTACCACTTTATTTAGGATGGTCAGATCTGGGTTACAAAATCAGAATGACTATTAAATGGAAGAAAAAAGTTCATATTTCTGTATCTGTTGTCAGCTAGTGGTCAGTTATATTTTTGTTGTCCAGATTTAGTTTTTTATTGTTCCAATTGATCAACAGATTACCTTAGTAGAAAGAAAGGAATATAATTTTATTAATTTAAAATTTGTACTTGAATTTTTCATTGATGGACAGTTGCTGTTATTAAATATAATAAAGGTTGCATAATAACATTTGAAATTATTTAATTACCCCTTGAATCAATTGTTTAGCCTTAAACTAACAACTTAATTGACTAAACCATTTAATGAATCAATACAGCTTTAAAAATAAAATCTATTTCACCTGTTTTAACAACAGCAATTTTTAAACTTTAGTAATGTGATTGCTTCACTTTCATGTCAATAGATCTTCTAAAGGAAAATATTCTGTCACACACATATATATACACAACTAATTAAACTAATTTAACTTTAGTAATTATTAAGCTGAAAACTGCATGGTACAGAGCGGTCTGTGATTTTCTTCTGTATGTTTGGTTCATATTTTTTTTAAAAAAAAGATCAGTTTGTCAAATTAGTTAGGATGAAGTAACAGCTGATGAATAAGGCACTGTTCATCCTCCACTGCTCATTTTCAGCACATAATGGCTTTTAGCAAGCTAACTTTTCATTTGTAAATAATTAGGAGTCTATGTTTTTCAGTCTCCCATCTCCATGAAAAAAAGAGTCAAGTCTAAGCTAAACATCTAAAAGAAAAGCATCTGATATTTTTTCTCTTATAAAACCTTTGTTTTGTTTCAGTGTAAAACAATAGTTGGAAGAAAATAAATTAGCACAGAATGACGCTTAAACCCCCGGGACATGGTAAAGAATAGATGGCGTCCTGCCTCAGATGACATTGGGAAGTGATGGAGGTTATCAGCATAAAAATCTGCATTATATTGAGCAAAATGGCTGCATCCAGAGGAAACAGATAATTATATTATTTTGACAACATTAAAGAAAAATTCAGTATCATGAACTAAAAATCTTGAATAGAAGTGCTGTTCTGATCTTGGCCTCAAGAAACAAAGTAGCTCAGGTCAGGCCATCTTAAAAACAATTGAATTTACTGAATTACTTTGAGTACTCTGGTGACATAAAGGATATCAGTCACAAAGAGTCTTCTTAGTATGCTTGAACCTTCCATAGCAATCAGGTGAGGAGTACCGGTAATTAAAATATAATTTCCCTTCACAACTAGTTCCTAGCTTCCAAATGGTCAAATCCATCTCCTTGGCAAATATGGGAAAAGAAACTCAAATGTGCTCTATGGCTCATTATGTTGCTTTCCCTGAGACAACAGAATTTGTAATGCTCAGTGATTCCTAATTAGAGATGTTTGTAGGGTTTAAGAAGCAGGAAAGAGTAAAATTCAGATAAAATGTTGTCCTTTAAAGTGCTTAATGATCCTGCAACACTTACAAGTCTTTCTTCTTTCCTAGCAATAAAAACCCCCAACAATAATAAATAACTAATGATTTGCTGTCTTTGCAGAGTATCCAAAATGAGCAGCTTGAAGCAATTGAACAGTTCTTTCTAATGAGAGGCCAGACTTGGTGTTTTTTAAATTAGCAAAATGTACCCTGTTTATCCAACTTATCACAGGGTGTATGTGAAAGACAGTTTCTAAAGAATGTTAGCTTTTACACAGTCCTCAATGTGATTCTAAAGGTAGGAAACAGTTTAGAAAAGACATCAATCATACAAAAGAAATAGTAAAACATACCATCACTCTGTATGAATCAGGATCTTCCCAGCCCTCCTCCCTAAATATCATAAGAGGGTTGTTACAGAGACCAAAGGACATGTTATGATAAGCATATGGCCGGAACTAAAGCTGCCATCAATGTCCTTCCTGAGCAGGCAGTCCGCTGTCTCAGTTTATCCCTCGTCACATTGGTTTTCAAGATCTGAAGAGAGTTTACTTGTAGTCCTTTGAATACCCATAGAACAGTCCTGAAAACTGCAGGTTGGCACCAGCTCTGATCTTTTTTTCAACCAAGTGTCTTGAAGCATTGATTTCAGCTCTTATAAAAGCCAGAAGACCAAGCTGATTTGGGAATATAAATCATACATATTTAGAGAATGTTAGTTTGAGGAAGACTGAGACATATTATTTAGAGGTCTCATGTATTCAAGCAAACAAGTGAGAAGGTCATTGTATATATGGTGCAGTCTTATGTAGATCAAGCAGGGAATCATTATAAATCCCACATTTGCTCTATTACTTTGTGTTGTTATTATTTTCCTATAAATGTTTAGCTTTTTTGCAAGTGAAATAGCAATGAGAAATAGAGGGAAAATTAGCAATAACCAAGGCACCATTTGCCCTCTCCTTCTGGAGAGCTGATACAAAGTGTGCCAAGAGATAAAAGCAAGTTGATGGAAAGTAGAAAAAGCAATTACAAGGAAGGTCCTTGATGAGAAGTGGCACTGAGTACATTCACCCTAATGTCTCCCCAAAACAGGAAATATTATTCATGATTCTGATATGAATCTGAATGAAATTTGGGAAAAACATATTATTACATAAATAAGTTGAGAACTCAATTTTTCTAAAGCATCATTATCAACCTAATAGCTAATAAGATATGTTTTACTGCATCAAAACCTCTGTTGCAGTTTATTAGAAACATACAAGTAGATATGCTGCCATAAGAGGTTCACTGAATGAGCAGGAGATTGTACAGGACAATTTTTGGGATCTTTTCCAAATGGTTTTGTGATAGGCCTTTAAGCTGTAAAAGAGCGAATGCATTGCATGTAAGACTTCTTTCTGTCAAAAATATGTATCCCTCAACACAGAGGCACACTAATGGGTTTTTTCCCCCTTTAAAGTATAAAAGGTCTTCAGAATAGGATAAGGATTAAAATGAAAAAGGACCTAGAATTATTTTGAGCGAGAGGAGAGAAATGTTTGTATATTATTCATTGCATTCCGGGTTATTCATCAAAAGCTTCATTCCTCAGTCTTTCCCTTATCTTAAAGACACTGACAGGGAATACATATCACCCAAGCTGAAAAGATTGAATTACATTTCCCTCACTGTTGCTAAAATTCATGGGAGCTCAAAGCCAGGATTAGTCCCTAGGTGTAGCTAGCCAATGAATTTTATGCTTCCTTTCCCCCCAGAGAACAACACTAACAGGGTTTGTCTCTTCATTGTGCTACAGAGATGATTGAAAATGTGCTGCTAGATCAGTTGATAAAAGACCTTTGCTTAAAAGGAGAGTAGCTTTGTCATTGGAAGAGCATTACCCATAGGAGTTCACAAAGTGATTTGAACACAAGGCATTTGGAAGCTTTTCCTTTTTTTTTTTTTTTTGTCTCCTTGCAAAGAGCTGTAATTCATCCAACTGCAATAGATGAACTAAGTCAGTTTTAGAACCAAGAAGTACAGCTGGATTTAAATCAGGTTGCACAATGGGGGGGAAGGGAGGAGGAGAAGAGAGAAACTTGCTATTTATACAAGAAAACTTCTATAAAAAGGATTCAGGAATCATGCAAAATTAGACTGGAAGATACAGCTCCAGGAAAAAAAACTAAACTTAATGAAATAATCCCTCAGTTTAATAATTTTTCATTCTTTCATATTAAAAGCTGGCAATTGTTGAAGAGGTCTAAACATTTCATAAACAAATTGTAGAATCAGGCAAAATAAATAAAATGCAAATATTCAGAGGAGTTTTGTGTTTCCAGTAAAGGAGAACATACTGCATATGTAGCTTAGGGTTGACCTGTAGGGTCCTTGGTGGTCTCTGAACTTTTCTTGTAGACACTTCATTACTGAACTACATAACATTATCAGTGGGTGTGGGGTTTGCTCCCTATTTATATACAGTAGCTTCTCTGTCAGCTTGGGTAAGACTTTTCCTTGGTAGTTCCTTGATTAGGCGTATTGTTTTCTGCTCAGTTGTTCATCTAGTGTCAATATCTGCTTATCCAGTTGCTGGTTGTTGGAGAGGATGTGTTCTGTTTTTTGTTTGTTTTTCTTGTTTTTTTGTTTCTTTCTTACTCTTCATTGTTTCTTTTGAATAGTACATAAATGGATTTTTGTGTATAGCAAAAAAGCTTTCTTTGAACTTAGAAAATTGAATAAACCCTAATCAGTACTTTGACTTGAAATATCATATCAAATTGAGTCAATTTTCCAAATTGGTTTAAATGGTAAAATTATATCAAAGCTAATCTGCATACCCCCATTTAATATAAATTGCAATATACATTATATGTTAAAAACAAGTTTGGGGAAAAATCATGTTTTCAGATAGCATTAATACCTTTCTGGCCAAGGTTATTTCCAAATCATCAAAATTTCTGTTTCTCAGTTGAAAGTAACTAATCTTTACTTTTATAAATTTTTATGAATTTTGAAATGTTGATAACATGTATAGAATGCCATGAGCTAATTACTGTTTCAAATAATCAATACAGAGAGTAAAAAATGTTAGTGTTTAGTGGTCTATCTCCTGAGTTATCCTTAGGCCCATAGCACCAAGCTTTCATTACTCTGGACCCTGAAAAACACAATTTGATTTGAAATATTAAATTAAAGCTGTACTGATGGTGACATATTGCTAAGGGGACTAGAAAGACAGAAAGAAGCAAGGAAGTTTTAATAAGCAGGATGTTGGAATGGATATGGCATTCCCTTGAATTCAGGACCTAAAACGTAAATGGAAGAATGGATTGATAACAATCTGTTATCAATCACAAGCCTGCAACTTTGCAAAGAAATATGAGACTTTGAACCAGAATTGAAACCAATTGATCTCAGACTTATGGAAGTGCCTTGAACTTACAGTAAATGATTTAGGCAAGGTGGAAATATTTTTATCAAACCACTTCTGTGACCCTCAAACCTTGAGTTGATTATGCTCTACAGTTGTAATGAAACCGAAGGGAGAGAGTAAGAAGTGATATTGAAGATGAAAGAGAAAGGGCATTGCTACATCACAAACTAAAACATTGGTCAACCTATGGGTAATAATAAAAATGAATAGTTCAGTAGTGCAACAATGATAAGTTGTCTTTACTAGTTTATTTTTCTGAGTAATCTGAAGACTTGTTTTTAATATATAGTAACATTTTTTTATTCCTCATCCCACTTTAAAAGTACACTTGGCAAAGCAAAATAACAAAGACTTCAATTTCACATTGCAAACTTCATGTTACAGAGTTACCTTATTTTAGTAACGGACAATTAAAACCTATGACATTTCATGCTGACTATATGTGAAGCTAATACAGAAGCATAACCTACTAGTCTGTCATTCTTGGCACAGCTGAAAAGAGGCAGGAGATGAGAAGAAGCAGTCTTTAAATATATTTTTAAAAGGTAATTGCTTATTCAGCAATTCTTCATCATGCATTCTAGTCATGATATATAGCATAGTTCTTCATCACAGTTCCTCATAACCTCATAGTTCTTCTTATATTCTGCTCTCCCAAGCATGGATTTTTCACACAAATAGAATCAGCTTTCCCACATTAAACTGAGTTTACACACACACACACACACACACACACACACACACACACACACAGAGAGAGAGAGAGAGAGAGAGAGAGAGAGAGAGAGAGAGAGAGAACTTTTTTATATCTGGGGAAGTAGTAGAGTACTACATATACCTTGGCCAATGGATCTCAGTGGAAAGTGATGCAATAAAGGAAATTGAACAGTGTGTTAAATGTGGATGGCAGGCATTCGGCAAGCTAAGCATAATTTTCAAGAACAACCTCCCCTATCCCTGAAGAGTGTAATATCTGCTCAGTATGTACTATTTGCTCTAACGTATGCTGGTGAAATAATCAATAAAAAAGCTACGAGTGATGCAAGCAGCCATGGAAAGATACCTGCTTGGCATTACAAGACAAAATAGAAAAATGGATTAAAGGACAAACAAAAGTATGCAATATCAAGAGAGTAAAAGAATTGAAATGGAAATGGGATAGTTACCTAGCAAGAAGAACTGACAAGAGATGAACCAAGACATTCACAGATCCCACTTGATAAGGTCCCACTTGATAAGGTCCCACTTGATAAGAAGTGTCCACAAAAGAGACCTAAAACAAGATGAATAGATGACATGAGCAACTACTGCGGGCCCAATTGTCAAAAGAAAGGTCAGGACCATGTTGGTTGGAAACATGCGGAAATGACGAATAGCATATATGGATTTGAAAGTAAAACCAACACTTCTATTTCACTGAAGCTTTTCTTCAGTTACTATACCTATGGATATAACTGTCAACAAACAAGATTTCTTCCAGTTCTAATCTGTTCTTGTTTTAAAACACAATTGACATTTTTCTTATAGAAACTGATTTTCTATCAACTCTATGATCGATCTATCTATCTATCTATCTATCTATCTATCTATCTATCTATCTATCTATCTATCATCTATCTTGTTGTTAGTTGTGAAGTTGTGTCTGACCCATCGCAACCCCATGGACAACGTTCCTCCAGGCCTTCCTGTCCTCTATCATTTCCCAGAGTCCATTTAAGCTTGCACAGACTGCTTCAGTGTCTATCTTTCATCTATCTAATCCGTCTATTTGTGCCTGTTCCCACCATCCAGCTCTTAAAATAGTCTTTAGAGATGAATATTTTTGTTTTTATTTCAGTTTCAGTTAAACTGACTACTATGAAGCAATTTTGTTCACATATTGCTTTTCTCTGCAGCTTCATTAATAACCTTATCTAAGAGCATTATGTCACAAGTCTAAAAGCATATGGATCACATATCACGCCAGTTTTCATTTGATAGTAAGAAAGATGTTTGGTGATCATGACAGACTTCTTCATCAATCTCCAGCAACCTGCAAGTGATGGGAACAGGGGCAGCTGAAATGTTATCAAGGCAAGCTGTGACACATCAAGGACAATTGGCATTTAATGAAGACAAGAAAAAAGTGGAGAATGAGAAGAAAACAAACAGGCTACTTTTCAACAAAGCAATACGATCTAGGCATGGGAAGGAAGCATGGGATGATTCTTTATGTCTAAGAACTACACTTAAAATCAAAATCAACCCTGGGATGAAAGAAGGAACCCAGCTTCGTTATATGTTGTCCGCCCCCCCCCCCAAAAGAATTAAAATGAAATGAAATCACTTTGATGAGAGGACATAGCTGAACAAGATTGTCCAGTTGAAGAAATTTACCTTTGTTAAAGGCCCAAGTACTTACGTATTATAAGTATATGTTTGGCAGAACATATGGCAGAAACAGAATGGTCAAAAACTGTTGCACATGGTTATTATCCAGTCAAATTTATTATAGACTCATGTGTTATTCTGGTGCATAGTCACAGATCTTCTTGTCTTCTTGATGTTTTCTATGTAATCATTCTTAGCTCAGGATTATATAAAGATGGGCACAGTTCAGTGATGGGATTCAAAAAATCCCACCACTGGTTTGCTAAATTATATGTGGGGGGGTGTGCGCATGTACTCACACACACCAGCTTCTACGCAGGTGCACAAGCCAGGCAAGCCAAGCTGGCTTTCTCATCGCTCCATCATTCGGTGTGGGCTTCGGGTGGAGAAGAAGCCGCT
>JANHFR010007313.1:19634-32501 GCA_032468015.1 Mimophis mahfalensis | reverse complement strand
CCAATACTCCCCCGACCAGTATAAGGGAGAAAGCAAAGGGATCAGGGAGCTCCCCATAGGGTCACCAGTCTATGCCCAGAACTATACTTTGGGCCCGCTGTGGGTAGAAGGGACAATACAAGAAGGCACTGGTCCGAAATCTTACAGGATTTGTTTGGAAGATGGGTGAATTTGGAGGCGTCACATCGACCAAATCCAGCGACGGACAGTAAGCAAGACTGCGCAACCCAAGGCGTGACTGACTACAAGCACAGCTGTGCCAAGCCCCGAAAGCAGAATCACAGTTCCAGTTCCTGACTACACCATGCCTGAACGTACCTCAAACCCGGTGCCGGAGGACCTACCTGGAGAGGCGGAATCCAACCGCTGCGTCAGAACAGCGAGGACTCCGACACACCCAATAGAAATCCAGAAGGGCCTAGGGTGGAGCAGAGCAAGGAAAACAGGTCCGCCCCGCTCAATGCCCTGGCTCCGACTGAGCTGCGCAGGTCAACTAGAGTCCGGACACGCCCTAGTCACCTGAATGACTACATTTGCAAGTAGCCCAAGTGCATTCTGGGGGGAAGGGGTGTTATATATTTGAATTATTTCAGCGGGAAATCTGAGCCAGCCCATTGGCTAAGGGGCTGGACCTAACAGTATATAAAGGACAGAGTTTTCCCCAGCCGTTTGCTGGGACCTCACTATGAAATATTAAGCTGTTGCGTTGAATCACTCTTGGCTTCCCGAGTCCTCATTCCCACGCCTGATCTTCGGATCTAACACTCAAATCTTGATGAACACTCAACTTTATCAAGATGCTGTCTGTCTGTCTGTCTGTCTGTCTGTCTGTCTGTCTGTCTTTTCTATCATCTATCATCTAAATCTCCATCCAACTGAGTGTTTCCAAGGAGAAATATCCTGACAGTGGGAACAACTGATCAGTGGAATAGCTTGCTACCAGAGGTTGTAGGCGCTCCATCACTGGAGGTCTTTAAGAAGAGATTGGACAGACATTTGTTCAGTATGGTATAGGACAGGGATGTCAAACTGGCAGCCTGGGGGCCAGATGTGCCATGCACAGACCATGCCCAACCCAGCTCTGCAAAGGGAAAAACATTGTGATGCACCATGTGACAGCAATGTGACACTGCAAGTTCACCACCGCTGGTATAAGGCCTCCTATTCAAGTAGAGTGTCGGACTTGAAGACCTCCAAGGTCTGCTCCAACTCTGTCATTCTGTATTCTGAATACTGTATTCTATTCTGTATTCAAAGTTGGACACCTTGCAACTTCATGCATTTTATGTCCACGTTGAGTTTTTTTGGAAAACACAGAAAGTTGACTAGGAATTACCAACTTTCATAGACATAGAAACCTAAGTAAGGTTGGCACTAGTTGGGATTTGGCTGGAGACCATTTGAGAAATCTAGAATTCTGTGTTGGACTAGGAAGTTCTAGGTTCATCTAGGAAGTGGTCTGCAGTATTTAGGAAGTGAAAAAGGAGGTTTCTGCAGCCACATAAGAAAAAAGGAACTAAGCCTGACTTAAAGGCAACATTGCTTTGAATACAAATCAAATGTAAATGTAAATATTGGTGAAACTAATGTATTAGAGATGGTGGGGACTTAAAATTAGTGCCCATCCTTAGTAAATAGCACCAATGAAAGGTTACAGTCTCATGACATTCAGAGAGAATAAAGGTTGTAGATATTTGCATAGTTTTTGTAGATACAGACAAACCTTGGGTGATGAACGTTCATGTAGATGGTTAGAAAGATTTGTTATGGGCAAGGTGATAAAACCAGAAGGGTAAAACAAAGTACCATCCTGATGAAGTGCTCTTCTTGCAAAGTGTTTGTTTCTTGTTATTTTACTACCTGCAATCTATAACCTTTATTTTCTTACTTTGGCCTCATTCCAAATAACAGTGAAAAATTCTCTACAGGTAGGTCTTGCCTTCATGTCTTTGGAATACCACTGGCCTTTTTTTGCTTTTCTAAAGTGTAAAAAAGTGTGAAATTGTGCTGATCTACAGATCAGCACAATTTCTACAATTTCTGTGCTGATCTACAGATCTACAGATCTACAGAAAGGGACATGGTAGCTCAGTGGCTAAGACCCTGAGCTTGTCGATCAGAAAGGTTGGCAGTTCAGTGGTTCGAATTCCAAGTGCTGTGTAACCAAGTGAGCTCCTGTTATTTGTCTCAGCTTCTGCCAACCTAGCAGTTCGAAAGCATGTAAAAATGCAAGTAGAAAAATAGGGACCATCTTTGGTGGGAAGGTAACAGCATTCCGTGCACCTTTGGCATTTAGTCATGCTGGCCACATGACCACAGAGACGTCTTCGGACAGCGCTGGCTCTTCGGCTTTGAAATAGAGATGAGCACTGCCCCCTAGAGTCCTGAATGACTAGTACATATGTGTGAGGGGGACCTTTACCTTTATCTTTACAGATACTAAATAATACACCATGGTCTATCTGGGAGAGGGGGGGGGATGAAAATGGTAATGAATTCAGCCTCTCCCTTAAGAATGGAGTCATTCTCTAGTTGCTTTATTTCTTTCTATAGAGATCACTGTTTCAGAAACACTGAGAAGAGACACAAATCAGAACTATAAAGCAACTTAAAAAAAAATATCTATGAAAAGGAATGTTTTTCTTCCTACATAGTTTCAGAATGGGAATTCATTGACCAGTGTCACTCCATTTTCCAAAGCTGGATCAACAGGATGATTTTCAAAATGTGAGATGATGGTTAATAGAAAATAGACATCAGGGAGGTTCAAGATAACTGAACAGTCACATAAGTGGGAACAGACACACAGTTAGAAATTGGAGTTTCGGTAACCAGTAAACGGTCCAATGATAAGATCCTGCAAATATTTCTGGTAACTTAGGTGGAGAAATGAAGTTCAATTGGCTTTGCAGAAACTGAGCAGAACCCATAACAAGAGCAATTTCTTATTGGAGGCAAAGGGCATCACTAACCCATCATCCTGCTATGGTCTACCTCCCTATTAGCAGTCACTCAGGCTGATTCTTGATCCCCAGGTCTAGCAAGCAAAGATTCAAGGACTTAGAAAAGCTACCCTGACTCAGACAACTACCTTCAACAAGTTATACATATAAGACCTGTGGTGGCGCAATGGTTAGAATGCAGTATTGCTGGCAAACTTTGCCCATAATCTGGAGTTTGATCCTGATGGGGCACAAGGTTGACTCAGCCTTCCATTCTTCTGAGGTTCATAAAACGAAGACCCAGATTGTTGGGGGCATAATATGCTGAGTCTGTAAAGCATTTATAAGTCTAAATGTTATTGCTATACAACTACACAAAACTTTGTTGTATCATTGTCCTATTATTTCTCCCCTTCCCCAACAACAAATAGTTGGGTCAAACTCTTTCTCCTTTCCACTGGAGTCTTTTTATTGAAAAAGTCGGCCAAAGGGTGTAATAAAAAATATTTGTCTTTGATAATTGGAGCAAGAAATAAGAACTGTCAGGTATAAGCCTCTAGAACAAGGGGTGTCAAATGTGCGTCATCACGGTGTCATCACATGACATGTT
Organism: Mimophis mahfalensis; assembly: GCA_032468015.1. Lineage (NCBI taxonomy): Eukaryota > Metazoa > Chordata > Lepidosauria > Squamata > Mimophis > Mimophis mahfalensis. The sequence goes on along the minus strand of JANHFR010007313.1, from coordinate 28,949 downwards.
GTGGCTTTTCTCCTTCTCTAAACATGAAGTGGGCATGGCCTGTGCATGACATATCCAGCCTGCAGGCCATGAGTCTGACAGCCCTGCTCTAGAACAAGGGTGGGCAATTAATTTTCCCAAAGGCTCACATAAGAAACTGGAACTATTGTGGAGGGCCAAACCCATGGCTCCCAGCTGCACTCAGCTTGCAAAACCATGCTTTGACTAAGGCAACACTGTGTGGCCAAGGCCAGATCCCCTCAAGTGATGACCAACACCACTGCCACCACAGGCTGCTCCAGACAAGGAGTGGAGCGCTGTGCAATTGCAGAAAAATTATTTCCTCACTCTCCTGTGGCTCCTCACAATTTCTCCTCACAATTCTCTCCTCACAATTTCTTTCCTCACTTTCTTGTGGCCACCAACCAACTGAAGGAGCACACATCAACTGCACACAGCCAGACCTGACTTGAGGTCTTCTCCTGCCCCCCTTTGATTTCTAATTTCCAGTAGACTTCATGAGGCTCAGGCAGGGACAATAAATGGGCCAGATGTGTCTCAGAGACCCATAAGATGCCCAGATCTGCTCTAAATAGATAGACAGGCAGACATCAATGCCAAGGTTCAAATCTTCTGTTGATTTTTGCCGCCTGTCCATACCTCGTGATTGGAGGGTGGTTATTGCTCCATATTCTTACTATAAAGAACCTGTCTGGTTTGACCATGAAAGTTATCTTGTTTTGGGGCCACAAGGAAAAGAAAAGCTTAAGCTGATATTCAGACAGTTTATAAAGATTCAACAAAGAATTTCATACGTTCAGCTTTGATAGCTACAGAACACACCTACGGTATATTACTTCCTTGGCAACTATATGGAAGTAGCTTGCCACTGTCTTCTTCTGCTCATCTTTCACTTCCCTGCTTAAGTTCCTGAGATCAGTGATGACCACATACAGTAATCAGGATTAACAGGAAGTAGAAAAAAATATTCTTCTGAGTTTTCCAGGGGAGATTAGAAAGGCAAAAACAGGAAGTGAACTAGCATTGTTTTCTCTTGCTTCTAACACAATTCAGCAAGTAAATACATCCATACATGTCCATACCTTTCCTAAGATGTGTTGCTAAAGGCTATAATTCATGTTTATTGGCCAAGACAGGAGCTCCATTTCCTCCCAAATGAGAAACATTGAAAGATAACAAAGTCTTTAGTATCATGAAAAGGGCAAATCGGTTGATGGATCTGAATATCTTTCTAATTCTTTTAATTGCTAAATACATTTTAAATTGCTGGAAGAAGCATTCAAAAGCTATAATGGCTGTGGATTAGGAAAAAAAAATGAAAAGGAAGAAAGGAAAAGAAATAAAGTAAGAATTACCCTTCTCTTTTGATCCTATGTGGAAAGAGAACAGGGTTTATATTTTGTGAAGGGGAAATTTCAGTTTGTTTTCCCACAAAAGGCAACTTGTCCTTAGCAATAAATCAGACTTGATGCTGTTCTCTGGATTGTCCAGATCATTAAGCTGACTGCAGATGGCAACTCAAGTGAATAGAGATATCAGGTTATCAAATTGTCTCTAATATGATATATGAGCATTCTAGTGCTTGGTTGTGTGTCTCTTATACTGCAGGAATGAATCAGCTGGCAAACAACACAAGATCTGATTACCAGTGGATCACAAATATTCCTGAATAAACTCAACTTTCCCCCCACTTTTTAACTTTTCTTAGAAAATTATCCAGTGCCACTAGCAGTAAAAATTGGGTTTGAACACTGGCCACTATTTCCATGAAAAAATATTTGTGGACTGTTGTACAGTGGAACCTCGGCTCACAAACGCTTCTGTTCGCAACCAATTTGGTTCACAACCAAAAAATTAGCTAAATGTTTGACTCGGTTCACAAACAAATCCTCGGTTCACAACCAAACTTCCTGAGCGTGAAGGAATCTCAAGAGAGAAAACACCTAAAGGAGAGCGTCCTTCCATCGCAGAGGCGGACTCTCCCGCAAAACAGCAACCTCTCTCTCGTTCAGAATTGACCGACTGAACAGTTTTCTCTGTTGTTCATGGTTTCCTCAGTGTTTCTACTAAAGGATTTTACTGTTACACAATGTGTTCTGTGGCATATTTAGCTACAGTACTGTGTTTGTGTGCTTCAAAATCTAAAAAAAAAAACCCCAATAGAGTTCATACAGGTCTGGGATGGATTGATCATATTTCCATACAACCCAATGTGAAAATTTGTTTTGGTTCACAACCAACTTGATTCACAACAAAAGGCATGGAACGAATTGTGGTTGTGAACCATGGTTCCACTGTATTGTTATCTGTTTATTTTGCTTTTACACTGAGCAGGCAGCTGTTGTAAACCATATTCCTAATTTACAAATACATATTTGGTCCAGTGGTGGGATTCAAAAAATCCCACCACCGGTTCGCTAAATTATAAGTGCGGGGGCACGCATACCTGCGCGCACACCCCCAGATTCTGCACATGCATGCGTGTGTGCATGCACATGCACACGTACCCGCCCGGCTTTTGGAGCCCAGGGAACCCACTGTTCCCATCTATTTCTGCTCTTCGAAGAAGCATGGAAGCTTTTCTCCAGAGAAAAGCTCCCACATCATTGCTCAGAAGTCAGAAATAGATGGGAACAGTGGGTTCCCTGGGCTCCAAAAACCACGCCCCTGCCCCCACCCCTGCCCTTCCCTTTTTTAAAGCTCTGCTGATTCCCGCGGCAGAACTCGCAGCTGTGTGAATCAGCAGAGCTCCACTTTTGAAGCCAAGGGAATGCACTGTTCCCATCTATTTCTGAGGAAACAGTGCATTCCCTCAGCTTCAGAAGCCACGTGCTGCACAAGCAAGGCAAGCTAAGCCGGCTTTCTCATCGCTCCATATTGTTTGCTGTTGTCTGCGAGTGGAGAAGGAGGCGCTTATTGGAGCGCTCCGATAAGCACTTCCTTCTCCACTCACAGACAACAGCAAACAACGGAGCGACGAGAAAGTTAGCTTGACTTGCTTTGCTTGTGTAGTGCACATGCAGGTGTGTGGCTTCTGAAGCTGAGGGAACACACTGTTCCCCCAGAAATAGATGGGAACAGTGCGTTTCCTCAGCTTCAAAAGCAGAGCTCTGCTGATTCGCGTGGCTGCTAGTTCTACCACATGAATCAGCAGAACTTTTAAAAAGGGAAGGGCGGGACAGGGGCAGGGGCAGCCAGGGGTGTTTTTTCCCGGTTCGGTGAACCACCCCTAATTATCGCTATCGGTTTGGCCAAACCGGGCCAAACCGGCAGGATACCACGTCTGATTTGGTCTGGAAAAAATAAAAGTGAATTTTTACTAGCTTGATCTAGTAAAGGTTTACTGTAACTTTACCTACTGTTTCTTTACCTAAGCATCTTTTCTCTTTGCATGCAAAGCACAGCATAAAGTTGTTACTTGAAATTACAATGTCTGTTGTTGTGCTATTTCTCTCCAGAAAGGTCTGAGGGAATCAACTGAAGTGCTTGCTGTCTACAATGCCAGATGCCAAAGGTAACTTCCTTTCTAATCCATGAGCCAAGAATGGTTAGAAAATTACAAATTCCAGTCTTTGAAAACCCCACTTTTTATTTTGTCTTTCTTTGGCTATCAATTCCCTACTTCCAACTTCTAATTAATGTTTTTTTACTCCCAGTGGCTCTCTTTGGGGGAGAGAGAGAAGGGATATTATAAACCACTGGGAAAGTCTTTATAATGAGAAATGGGATTACAAAAACAAACTTTAAACAATACTCTTGAATCTGGCCTCTAATTTTGAGCTGTTAAATACACAGACATATAAATATGCATTGTATTCAGACTCCTAATTCTGGATACAGAGGGTATGTCTGCTGGTAGATGTAAGAGAGATACAAAATCTGCAAGAAGATGAAGTTTAAATGAAAACCTGACTCTTAACCATCTTTTTTCATCTCTCATTCTATCCATGCAATTTTGTTTAAGTATTGACTTGAAAGCTGTAAATAACACAAAAGAAACTTATGAATTTAATAGCATGCCCTTTTGTCTAAATTTTGACCTTCACGTAGCCATGGGTTACATTACATATTACACATATCCTGTTAAATCCCATCCAACTATACAAATCAGTGAGATACCCGGCAGTCAATATCTATAGTCTAATCCAGTATCTAATCTCAACTTTAGCCATTTTAAGGTAAAGGTAAAGGTAAAGGTTCCCCTCGCACATATGTGCTAGTCGTTCCCGACCCTAGGGTGCGGTGCTTATCTCTGTTTCCGAGCCGAAGAGCCAGCGCTATCCAAAGACATCTCTGTGCTCATGTGGCCTGCATGACTAAATGCCGAAGGCGCATGGAATGCTGTTACCTTCCCACCAAAGGTGGTCCCTATTTTTCTACTTGCATTTTGACATGCTTTTGAAACTGCTAGGTTGGCAGAAACTGGGACAAGTAACAGGAGCTCACTCCGTTATGCAGCACTCTGAATTCGAACCACTGAACTGCTGACTTTTCTGGTTGGCAAGGTCATTGTCTTAGCCACTGAGCCACTGCATCCCTATCTTTTTAAGGTACACATATACAATTTCCCAGCCAAGAATTTGGGGGGTTGCAGCCCACCATATTTTAAAGTGGCCAATGCTGACAAACAGCCTAAGTTATTTCTTTAAGCTATACTGAAGAATAGAAATGCAGCCAGCAAATAATCTAGTCTGAGTTCCTTAAAATAAAATTAGAAATAAAAAATAAATGCAGGGTACACATAAATAGATGTATTCATTATCTTTCATTCACTTGCTCACTTATTTTTTTGCAAAAAACAAAAAAACAAAAAAACAAGCAAACAAACCCACCTCAAGCAATATGGAATACAGGTCTCAGTCTGCATTCTAGGATGCCCTACTGCATTTTGTTTAAAATTTGAGTAAATTGCCTTCCTAGATTTATACCAGCCTAGCTTAGCCCCATAGTATGGCTGTGCAACATTTGGGACTCAAAGAAATAAGGCTGCATCAGAACGCACAGGGGCGTGAACATAGCACCTGCCTGCAACTCTGCAAAGCACCTTATGTGCTTTATTTATTGATTTACAGAATTAACAGCTCTGGGCAGTGCAGATGATGAAACATAAAACATCAGACATCCCAGCAGTACCAGCCCTCTGCAGCTGCAGTGCAGCCCTGGCAAAAGGCATCAGCTGCTTTAAGGAGTTGCAGGCAAGCATTACGGGAGTGTTTCTAAATATTCCTTCCCCCCCCCTTGCTTTTGAATAAAAAATGTTGATACTTTATAGATCCCCAGAGAAGGAGCCACCCTAAATTGGTCTGGAAAGCAATGTCAGCAGAGGTTGCCATATGTAACCATTGATTCTGTGGTGTTAAGTAAATCGATGGGTAAAACAGACAACTCTTTTCCAGGGTATCCAGTTCTGACCCAAACAGTACAGGTAGTCCTTGACTTACAACAGTTCATTTAGTGACCATTCAAAGTTATGGTGGTGGCCAAAACTGTGGAAATCTTTTGGGAAAATGTATTTTTATGCCGCCACTACCAACCCAAGGAGATCTTGGTCTCATCACTCTAAATAACACTGTCCCATTTCCTTCTGTCCAGGTAACATGGGTAACATTAGCCCAGTTTAGTCTTTTCAACCTTTGTTTGAGAGACAAAAGTGGCTTTTTCTCATGGAATTCTAGATTATAGGCCAAATTCCTGCAGTCTGTGCTGGACAGTCCTTGCACTCAACTTCACACTGCATTGTGCTATTTTATTTTGTATACACCCAGAAAATTTTCTTCTGTCATGTAGGCACAGTCTCTTAATTCTTCTACCATCACTTGCTGTTGTTGTGCACCTTTTCCTGCCTTTACCAGTGTGGTTTTGTAGTGACTGAGTCTCCTTACACCTCTTCCAAAACTATTCCATCTTGGGTTATGTTTCCACCAATTTTTCTTCTAATTTCTTTATAACTGTAGCCTTGTTCACTTAATAATACTATTTTACATTGTTTTCTGGGCAACCAGTCAACTCTTTGCACCATTACTTAAATTTTATTACGTTTTACAAGCTCACTAAATGAAAGAACATCAAAAACCCCCAACCAACTTGATAGGATCACATAACACACTGAAAAATGTCCTCCTCTCAGCTTCAATGCATGACATTCATAACTGATTCCTACTGTGATCTGATTGGCTTATTGCCAAAACAAGATGACACCTGATTGGCTCTCTAAACTCTCATGCTCATTGGCTATAATCAGATGAAGGAAAGCTACCTGATATCAACCTAAGCAAATTGTGCCTTTTCTGGTTATTTGGCTATAACTTTTCATAGAATACAGATAACTGAAAAAAACTTTGTTGCATTACATTCTTGATTAAATTATCTTTCCACTGACATATAATTTTATGGTACTACTCCAAAAAAAGTGGTGTTATTAGCCATCAGTTCTCAAAAATACACTCTTCACAAAAGGTTTTCACAATTTTGGCCACTATTGTACAATGGCACTGAAAAAAGTGACATGACCAGAACTGTGGTGGCACATTGGTTAGAATGCAGTACTGCAGGCTACTTCTGCTGACTGCCGGCTATCTGCAATTTGGCAGTTCAGTTCTCACTGGCTCAAGGTTGACTCAGCCGTCCATCCTTCTGAGGTCAGTAAAATGAAGACCCAGATTGCTGGGAGGAAGAGGCTGACTCTGTAAACTGCTTAGAGAGAGGGCTGTAAAGCACTGTAAAGCGGTATGTAAGTCTCAGTGTTATCGCTATCACTATGCTATTGCTATTTTTCATACTTACAATCATTGCAGCATCCCCATGGTCATGTGATCAAAATTTGGTTGCCTGGCAATTCATATTTGTGACGGTTGCTGTGTTCTAGTTTCATATGATCACTGTTTGCAACTTTCTTACAAGCAAAGTCGATGGGAAAGTCAGGTTCACTTAACAACCATGTTACTATCTTACCAACTGCAGTGATTCACTTAGCAACTGTGGCAAGAAAGGTCATAAAATGGGGCAAAATTCACTTAAAAATATTTCAATTAGCAACAGAATTGGGGACCTAAGTTGAGGAGTGCCTGGACTCTAAATAAATAAATAAATAAATGAAAGATCTGTCCAAACCAAGCTGAGCCTGCTGCCCCATCCTATGGACAGATCCTATTTTTTCTTACAACAAATGGAAGCAAACCAGGTGCTCCTATCCTTTAATAGCAGAAAACAGCACCGCTATTAAACAATTCTTTTGCCTTCCAGGTTTTAATTGATGAGCATCAGATTTTAATGAAGAATGATAATGGCGACCCTGGAGGCCCAAGCCTCTAATTGAGGGAGTCTTTTATGTGTACACTAAATATGTTTTTTTTTTCTAAAACCTTTGATGGGGTAATCATTGCCAAAAGGGACATAGAGTTCAACTTTGAACGCGCGAACCAAAATCAAAATAAATAGCTCAGTGAAAGGCTGATGCTGAAAAGAAGACACAAACAACAATTTTTAATGCTGTAATTATGGCTTGTTTTCTAAAAGGAAGCTCAGTTGGAGCTTTGTGGGTCTTACAGAGCCCTGTGAGCATTTGGAAGAATCATACTCTGGGGCCAAGGTCTTCTTTAATGCCCTCAAATCACCATATGGCACAGTCAATTAAGAATCACTGCTGCTTGGTAGATAATGGCAGATTGCTTTTTGAGAACTTTCCTTTGTAGAATAGAATAGAATAGAATAGAATAGAATAGAATAGAATAGAATAGAATAGAATAGAATAGAATAGAATAGAATGTCAGTTCTAAAAGCCTTTTCCTACTTCTTCTGCATCCCTGGACGACATTAGCTTTTGAACTGCCAATCATCCCAGGGAGGATACTAACCATCTCCACATTCCTCTAGACTCAAGATCATGCCACAAGGCAGGCATCCAAATGCGTGCCAACTAGTTGAGGGGGATTGGTTAATGTGATTTGTTATGTGAGGAAGGGGGTGGTGGGTTTAGACCTCTTGCTAGAAGAAACGAAACTTATAGATCAGTTTTGGAATTGCTTTGACCTACCAACATGGAGTTTGCTAATAAAAAGTAACTGTGTCTGAGTCTTGCTGGGCATGGCAAAACTTCATTGGAGTTTGACATAGAACAGAACAGAACAGAACAGAACAGAACAGAACAGAACAGAATAGAATAGAATAACAGAGTTTGAAGAGACTTTGGAGGTCTTCTAGTCCAAACCCCTGCTTAAGCAGGAAACTCCATACACCATTTCAGACAAATGGTTAGGCAATCTCTTCTCCAGTGTTGGAGCATTTACAGCTTCTGAATGCAAATCATTCCACTGATTAATCGTTCTCACTGTCAGGAAAGTCCTCCTTAGTTCTAGGTTGCTTCTCTCCTTGATGAGTTCCCTCCATTGCTTCTTGTCCTGCCTTCAGGTGCTTTGGAGAATAGCTTGACTCCCTCTTCTCTGTGGCAACCCCTGAGATTTATATCCATTGTAGTTTAATTCCAACACTTTCCCCCCAACCATCCTATGATTAATGGAATCTTCTCCTTGAGCACCTCAGCTTTGTAACTGGGGTGACTCTTGTTTGTGGACATTACTGACGTATTTCCCTCAAAACCACTGGCTGCCAACTTAACTCCCAAACTAGGATTGGGTTTAATGTGGTAAGAGTACACTTAGGAGCATCTCTAAAACCTCAGAAGTTTTCAAGCAGCAGTAATTCTTTCCTCAAAGCAAGCACCACCCGGCCCTGCAAACAACAAACAAGGCCATGTCTTTTGGAAGACATGGGATAGTTTAACTCACTTTCTGAGCCAGGATATGCCCTGCTGAGAAATAAACTACAGTTTGATTACTTGCTTCAAGCCACATTTTGATCTGATGTTAATAGCAAGCTTCTTGCCATTTCCTGGTTGCAAATGTTAGCTAGCTCTTGCCTGAAATCTCAAACTGCTCTTAAGAATTTCCTGAAAATCTTCCCCCTAAGAAAATGAATAAGAAAATAAACCAAAAAAACTCCACAAGTATCTCAGAGCTCAACTCCATGTAATATTCAGGGGAAGATGAAGACAGGAGGAGAAAGTCTTGCCCATGTTTTCCCACTAAAATATCCCTCATTACCTTGTCAACAGATCTATTTTGTTTTCATAATTGTTTCCTCATTGTTGTATAGATAGTCCTCGACCTACAATGGCAATTAGCACCAGAATTTCTGTTGCTAAGCAATGCAGTCCTAAAACGATAGAAATCCCTACAAGATTCTTCAAACTTGGCAAGTTTAAGACTTGTGGACTTCAACTCCCAGAATTCCCGAGATAACATGACTGGAGGAGGAATT
>JANHFR010007312.1:201485-212575 GCA_032468015.1 Mimophis mahfalensis | reverse complement strand
ATGGGAGTATCGGGAAGCTCCCATCACAACTCGTGCAGCCACATTCTGCACCAGCTGAAGCCTCCGTGTGGTCCCCATGGGCAGCCCCATGTAGAGCGCGTTGCAGTAGTCAAGGCGGGAGGTCACCAGCACATGAGTGACTGTCTGTAAGGCATCCCGGTCCAGGTAGGGTCGCAACTGACGCACCAGGCAAACCTGGGCGAAGGCTCCCCTGGTCACGGTCCCCACATGGTCCTCCAATGTGAGTCCCGCATCCAGGAGAACCCTTGGTGACCATTCATAGTTATCACAGTGATGGAAAAGTAACTTCATGATCAATCCTTCTATATACAACCTTTGCAGGTCTCTAAAGCAAAGGAAAGCTGAAGTAACATTGTAAGCACACTTGCAGTTTCATTTAGTGACTGCTTCACTTAATGATAAAATTGCCGACTCAGGTTGTAATAGCTAAATGAGGACTACCTGTATTTTGAAAGCTAAAGGTTGCAAAGGACATGATAATAATGTCCCTGGAGGAATGGGTGCATCTTAAACTCTAGTATCCCCATTTTTTTAAGGTTTGCTAAAAACATAACTTGGTTAAGCCTATTATATTGATAACTCTTACATTTTTTTTTCTTGCAGAAAATCCTTACAAACTAGTCAGCAATGGGTTGGAGTAGTGGAAGGGAGTACTCTCAGAATCACTAAAACTTCATCAAAAACCCAAATGCCACACCTGGTCTCTTTGGACACCTGCCAAAGTCCCAAGAAAACCATTTTTGATCTCTTCCGTTCCCAATATTAGATGCAAGATTTATTTATTTAGGCTTGTGCGCTGATCCAGTCCAGCTGAACTGGATTTAAGTTACTTTAACTATTTACTTTATTTAGCACGATGAAGGAGATTTAGCAATATGGAAGAAACTGGCTGTACTCCTGCCTATAGTGTGGTAATTCCCATTGAAACCAGAGGCACTTGTGTGACATTTGCTTCCTGCAGGTTGCAGCGCATTTCAGCTTCTAGATTAGGTGGGACATTGTTAAAGGAAGAATACATGATACATCCAAACTATATTGAGCAAGGGAACGTTGTAGTTCTGGAATATTTAATATCAGCCATTCCCAACTATTCATCCCAAACTTTCCATTCTCAAAATCAGCATGTTTGGAAAGGCTTAGGGTTGCAACCAGTGGTGGGATTCAACTTTTTTTTACTACCAGTTCTGTGGGCATGGCTTAATGGGTATGACTATGTTGTCAGCCAATCAGAGGTGGTATTTGTCGGTGTTGGCCAATCAGAGGTGGTATTTGCCAGTTCTCAGAATCAGTCAAAATTATCGCTACCGGTTCTCCAGAACCTGTCAGAACTGACTGAATACCACCTCTGAATACCAGAATAATCAGCCAGCATGATGGTTTAGCATTTGGGAAGTTTCAGTCTTCACACATCTGGTAGAGAACACTTTTTCTACGCATGAAGATATCTGCGTGGAGAACCCTTTTTTTGTATGCCCAAAATTATAGGTCCACGTGGAACATCAAAACAGTTATTTTTCTGCCCCAAATTCCTCCTTCCTGGGTGTTTTGTTCTGTAAATGATCTTTAAAGACAATTAGGTAAAAGTAGATTGGTGATTATAGGTAGGCATTTTTTTTTAGCAGAATGATAATGATTGAGAGCATATGGGGGCATGGGGGAGGGGGTCTTAAAATAAAGTATCCTGACCAAGGTCATTTGCTGAAAGGCACAATCAACATTAGATGTAATTTTAACTCTATATTGACAGATCATTTCCAGTCTGCTTATGGGGTTTCATTAAGAACATGCATTTTAATCTATTTATTTCTACACATATGGCTAAGCTTGCAGCCAAATATCTAAGATATAATGCCAGTGAATAAAGGAGGGAAATAATTAGCAAGTGTAATGAAGTTATGCCTCCAAAACTCTTGTGGGAGAGATAAATTTATATTTTTCAAACGCAGTGCACTGGAGGTTAATGCAGAATGCTTTTGTTTTCTAGTGGTGCCTTTATTCATCTTTATGATGGGGATATGTTCCTAAGCACTGTTAGCTTGGGCCATTATGCAGCACTGAAGATTACTTCATATTGCAGATAGGGCAAACAGCTCATCTCTCGGAAAGACAACCTATCTTTATCTTGATTTTATCCAACCAAGCAAATCTGCAGTATGAAGTCCTGTCCTTGGCTTCTGCAGAAGCTTATCTTACTGTATACAAGCAGGAAGGACTGTACTGTATACAAGCAGGAAGGTCTTAGGCCTTTACTTACCTCTACAAGAAATGCAGACTGTAGCATAGGTGCGTGTGTGTGTGTTTATGTAACCAGTTGATTGCTTTTGGTTGCATACAGTCAATTATTTTATATGCATCTTTCCATTTAGAGGACTTTTGGTGTGCAAAACCAATTGCAAAACCAATGAGTACTAAAAATATAAAGAGAGCCAGTTTGATCTTGAGGTTGAGACGCCAGGCTAGAAACTAGAAGACCACGAGTTCTAGTCCCGCCTTAGGCATGAAAGCTGGTTGGGTGACTTTGGGCCAGTCGCTCTTTTGCAGCCCAACTTACCTCACAGGATTGTTGTTGTAGGGAAAACAGGAGGAAGAACGTCTGCCTCCTTGAGTTATTTATAAACAATCAAAAGGCGTGATAAAAATCAGTCAAGCAGATAAATAAAGCTTACATTAAAATAAATGTAGCTAAAGATTTTTGTTTTACATTAAGACACGTGAGCCATCATCTTGCCATCTTCAGATGGTTTAGACTCCACTGCCTGATGTACAGATATTTAGGGAAATATCTTTCCGTCCTCTCTGAAAATCTACATACCTTATGAGACCTTGATAGAAAGCAGCCAGCCTTCAGGGTAGGATTCTTGCAAAGAGGAAAAAATTCTCTGCCACTAGGGGGCAGCTCACATCCTACTTTAGATATTCTGCCCATTTTTCTTTTTTCTAAATCCTGAAGACCAGTGATTCTAATTTAGGGCTCTGTCTACAACACCTCAGAAAATGCTGCATTTTTCTTCCTTAGGAAGCAGATGGAAGTAAGGAATTGGTATTTCAGAACAGGCTGTATTTCTTCCAATATGCTAGGGTTCCTGAGGACGTTATCCCTATAGTTAGCTGCTTGGGCTGGTTCATTTCCTTAAATGTCACAAATAATGCTATGGCACAATTACTGTGTTGCCTAGGTTTCATATCCACCTCCAATTTGCAACTTCTATTTCCTTAAATAGGCAACTTGATAAAAAAAATATTTCCAGATGCAAAATTATATTACAATAATTATGGGTAACATATTTTTCAGGACTGTGGAAAAACTATACCCTGGGACTTTTTAGTCTCAACTACTTTGTTTGTTTGTTTGTTTGTTTGTTTGTCTGTCTGTCTGTCTATCTATCTATCTATCTATCTATCTATCTATCTATCTATCTATCTATCTAATAAGACTTTTATGCTGCCCTATCTCCCAAAGGACTCAGGGCGGCTCACAAGAATAAAAACATACAATAGAAAAGTTAAAAAAATAATTAAATCAATATCTCATTACATTTAGATTAAAATTTAGATTAAAATTTGGACATAACAGCACTAAAAAACCCCGCCGTTTCCAATGCATTCCTATGGGAAACCACTTTTCGACTTACAATTTTTTCGACCTACGAATGTGCATTTGGAACGGATTAAATTCGTAAGCAGAGTCCAGGCCAGCCAGGTGGAATAGCCACGTTTTCAGATCGCGACGGAAGGACCGGAGCTCAGGGGCCATCTGGAGTTCCAGGGGCAGCTGGTTTCACGTAAAGATAATTTATTCACTAGACCCCTCCTCCCCTTGAAAAAGAAAGAAAGAAAAACCACCACAAAGATATGGAAGTGAAGAATTGCTTAGGGATAATGAATGATCATCTGACCCACCCTTTGTGGACAAGGAAACAGCTGAAAGAAATAGGGTGGGATGGCCCATAGGTTTCCTCCTGAGGAAGATACAGAAGGAAAGTCTGTGTATCAAGTGCATATAATAATGCAGATTAAATATGTATGTTAATATTTGCGTTTTACTATTTTCTCATTTGGAATTTATTTTATTCTTGTATATTCTCACAAGACAGATGGACTCTTATAGGCCTGGGATTCACAAATAGTCCAGAACGGGGAGGCATATGGGATGTTGGGTGCCCTCAATTTGCCCAGATTGTACTCTTGGTGCACCAGCTGCAATTCAACATGTGCTTCAGTGGGACAGCACTGAAATTTGGATAGAATGGTCATGCTCCACGTTCCTTCCCTTAAATATTCCCATCTAGGGGGGCATTGCTTTTTCCATAGTTGCCCCTGGCAGGTGGAATATTATCCTCCTGGGGATGCAGCAGCCCCCCAATCTTTTAGCCTTCAGAAGATCAGGCTTTTTACTCAGGCATTAAGGTAGAATGAGACACGAGCCTGTGGGTGGTTTTTGGGGGCATGCAGCACACTGGCCGAGGCATTGAGGCTTTTTGTTTTTTGAAGTTTTTAAAAATTAGTTTAGAGTAGAGTAGAATAGAATACAGCTGGAAGGGACCTTGGAGGTCTTCTAGTCCAGCCCCCTGCTCAAGCAGGAGAACCTATACCATTTTAGACAAGTGACTGTCTAGTCTCTTCCTAAAAACCTCCAATGATGGACAACCCACAATTTCTGGAGGCAAGCTGTTCCACTTGTTAATTGTCCTCACTGTTTCTCCTTAATTCCAAGTTACTTCTCTCTTTATTAGTTTCCAACCATTGTTTCTTGTCCTGCCCTCCAGTGCTTTGGAAAATAATTTGACCCCCTCTTCTGTGTGGCAGCCCCTCAAATACTGGAATACTGTTATCATGTCTCCCCTAGTTTCTTTGGTTTAACTGCTGTGAACTATCCAGAGTTGTGCTCTAGGGTGGGCAGCCATGCAAATCTTTTAAATAAATATATAAATCACACTTGATACCTCAAACTAGGGCAGGAAGAGCTGTTTTGGAATGGTGGAATTGGCAAGTTAATATTTTAAAGCCTATATCTAATCTATACTTCTTCTAGGCAGAAATCATGTTTAAGCGATTGGTTGTGATTGATGAGTATCATTCTTGATAAACCAAGGCAACCAATGCTTTTTCATTAAGGCTGACATCTAAAAGCCTATGAATATTCAACAACCTTGAGCTGGACATCTTGGGTTGAAGTTCACTTGTATAATCTCTCTAGAACCATGATGTATTTTCTGGCACTACTGCAGAGAAGATGTTTTACTCCTGACTCATCTGTTGACTCTTACTTTGGATACCTTTAAGCACAAATCCTCAATTAGAAGCAGTGTTTTATCTCCTTCTCTCTCTTTTTGGCTGCAGTTCTGCTCCCTTTGCAGGTTTATTTAGGCTAAGGTTTCATTAATAAACCTAAGTGGTTAAGTTCAGCTGTTGTGTTCAGACGCAGAATAATTCTGAATGATAGAAACTCACATACATTTGAGTCTCCTAGGCAAGATACTATTCTAGATGGCAGGACAGTCTGATTTACCGTATTTTTTGGACCATAAGACACACCTGACCATAAGACACATCCAGTTTTTAGAGCACGAAAACAAGAAAAAAATATTCTGAACCAAATAGTCCTGGTATACTAAAATATTTAGCTCCGTTGTTCTGAGAGTGCTTGCCCTCACTCATGCATGGGCTGGACAGCATTCGGACCATAAGACGCACCCTCATTTCCCCCCCACTTTTAGGGGGGGAAAAGTGAGTCTTATAGTCCAAAATTTACGGTAGTTGCCAGTGTCTTATAGTAATTATATTCATTATTTAACAACAAACCAGTCTTCTCTAACATGCTCCTCCAATTGGGCTGGAGCAACATTTGCCTCTAGACTGAAATATAACTTGCAAAAGAAAAAAAATATTAGTTGTATGAAGCATTGCAATATATAAACAATTTAACAAGCACAAGATGATAAGTGCATAAAGGTTGGACGCATAGAATGTGTTAACCAGGTTAACTCTACCTGCTACACTCATCTAACATTCACTAATGAATTATATTATGGCTCAATGAAGTAGCTTGGTTTATAGAAATTGCTGAGATAATAGCTGGGTTTCCATAATATGTGGATCACAAATGAGCCACCTCCATTTTAGCAAATGGTATGAATTCAGCCAGTTTAGACAGTTCAATCTGTTGGTTGAAAAAAGGATACGTAGGTCATGCTTCAACTTGATAGTTAGCCAGACCAAGCTGGTTCCTTTGGTCCCCCAAAATGTTGAATATTTTCAAGATTTTTCCAGAGGACCTTAGGTTGATGTTCATTCATCAAAATATGTTATACAAGTTTGTTGGATACCCCATAAAATGGGTAAGAAAGGATGGACTGCAGACTTCCTTCCTTGGCACCAGCTGGCCTCTAACAGAGTTGATGAGTTTTATTATATGAAAGTAAATTAAAAATTATAGTAAAACAAAAGCGGTTGCATTCCCAAAATGATCTGCTTCTGTTTCTTTCATAAATGGAAAATCAAGTGCAATCAGACTGAGGAAGATAACAAGAAGAATTGTAACAACTTAGGAATTGTATTCCAGTTGTTTACTCAAATCTACCAGCCACCAGGGAAACAATTAGATCACCACTGTAATCATGCAACTAGGGGTCTATGATATGGAAACATGTGCCCACAGTGAGGCAAAAAAAATTAAAAATGCAGGCAGTCCGGACCACATTCTCAAGACCAAAGATTGGTACTCTCCATTGCACTTCCAACCCAACCTTGAGGTCAATGCTAGGTTACACGTCAAAAGAGGCTCGCAGGAAGATTTGTCAATCAAAATTCTTGCCAAAGCTCATTTTGGAGCTGAGACCTCCATCTCAGACCTTATCCACAAGTCGAAGTCCTCATGGAAAAAAGTACACTCCCAAATTTATCCTGCTTCTCAGTTAGGATCTGATGGTGCTTACAACAAGCAACATATTCAGTGTAGACTTACAAAGGAAAAGGAGCGGAATCTCTTGCAATGTATCATTGACTTTTGGGACAAGCCTTTATTCTAGTTATCCCTAAATGGCTATACAAAATATTGATTTGATTTGGATTATACAAAATATTGTATAACCAAGAGAAGAGAAATCCAAATCAAATCAATATTTGGGGTGCAGTACTGCATACCAGTATATGCAATGTACATTTAATATATACTTGTAGTATACATTATATGATTTATATACTAATTTAATAGGTTAATCTTAGATTTTTGTTACTTCTCTGTCTGTTTTAGTAGTAGAATTGCTTAGCTTATTGGTTGGACAAATGTATACACTGTATTATCTTTTTTTAAAAAAAACCTTAGTGGTTTTTTTCCTTTGTTCTTATTGTTGATGTTGTAAACTTTTTTTCTCTGTAGTTTCTTAAAGTCGGCAATAAAACATTAATTTGTTAATTAAACTAATTGATTGATTTCTTTGCAGGTAGCTTATTGCTGAGCAGCAGGGCATGCTAGAAGTTGCCCTTTGAAGTCACAGGTCTGCAATATCAACTGAAATAAAAGTAATGCTAATTACCTTGGTTTGCAGTGATTCACTCTTCCCAGTCATTTAACCCCTTGCTTAACTTCACTGAAGGTGGCATGAGGCCTTAGTATACACAGCTTTCAAAAAACGGCCTTTCCAGCAGCAGGACACCCCAACCTGCCCCTTCACTTGATTCTGCTTGAATGGAAATCTTGTTCCACCTGGGCTAGACCAAGTAGTGCTAGCAATGAACCCTGAGAAGTTTCAGCCAACCTGTTTTTAGCCTTTGAGAATGGAGATGGCTGATTTCAGTGTCCCAAAGGTGCTTTTTCAAGAGACAATTGGCCTTCCTGGTTTTACTTTGAAGACATTTAGCTTCTCATCCAAGATGCTTTTTCAGCTGTGACTGGATAGTGGGGAATGTGGAATCCAGTCAGAGCTGAACGAGAAAGTCCAGTTGCTTCTTGAAAAAGCACCTTTGGGCAGTGGTGGGATTCAATTTTTTTTACTACTGGTTCTGTGGGCGTGGCTTAGTGGGCGTGTTTATGCTGTCATCCAATCAGAGGTGGTATTTGCTGGTGTCAGCCAATCAGAGGTGGTTCTCCAAACCAGTCAAAATTATCGCAACCGGTTCTCCAGAACCTGTCGGAACTGGCTGAATACCACCTCTGCCTTTGGGACAACCATGACACGGATGACTGAGAATCTCCTTAAATTGCTGATTTCAATGCTTTCGTTTAATGGATAGGCGAACAATTGCTATTAAAGAGAAGGAGGAAATATTATGAAGTCTGGGGAGTGTTTTATCATTAGCTTCAAAATAGAAATGGAAAAGCTTGTTGAGGCATGATTAGCGACTGGATTTATAATTAAGTGCTGGAATATTAGTGTATGTGTTACTAGATCATTACAATACTATATAACTAATAATTTATATGAATGTATTATTGAATTAGTTGTAAAATGATTTGATTGATGATAACTTGACAACGCACCCTCGGGTGAAAGAGTCAGTTTTTGTTTTTGTTTTTGTTGTTTTCCTTTGTTTTTTTGTTGTTGTTTTTTGCTTTTTACCTTTTGTAACTTCAATTTTGAAACCAATAAAAACATGAAAAAATGCTTTCATTTAATAGATCCAGGTTGCTGGATGGATATATTTGACTTCGCTGTTATCTAAAAAGATCATTGCTGTTTGGATGTCAAAAGGATATGGTTGTCTAAGGTGGTTGGAGATTTGTTTTAGAAGCTAAAGTGGGGGTAACAGTATTTCTGAAATGAAACTGAGGCTAGTTCAGTCCAAAAGTCCTTCTCGGAAGAGACTCTGTGATCCGAGACAAATTTTGTTTATGGTAACTTTTCTTTTCTTTAGTATGAAACTATTAACTTTCTTGAATGCCTTGGCAAAAAGGCAGTAACTAAATAAAGCAAACAGAGATTAAAAAACAACAAGGCACTTAGTCCAAACGCCATGCCAACAGAAATACCCTTGGACACACCCTACACTGCCAAGGATTCTATTCTTAACTCTGGCGGTTCTTGCTTTTGCTGCACAGATCATCTGGGACTGGAAAAGTTCCCAGGCTCTGCTAGCACACTCTAAGCATGCACAGAAAATTCTGCCTCTGCTTCATTTTTTCTCAACGCTGGCAACTTTAAGATGTGAATTCTGGGATTTGAAGTCCACATGTCTTAAAGTTGCCAAGGTTTGTTGCTCAAGACGGCTTGTCTCAAAGTGTTTTCTTTCAAGAGTGACTGGGCTTTCTGGTTTTCCTTTGAAGACGTTTCACTCCTCATCCAAGAAGCTTCTTCAACTCTGGCTGGATGGTGGGAAATGGAAGTATTTATACTCCTTGCAGACAGCTGGACATTTGCATCCTTTTAGTGCAGTGGTTCTCAACCTATGGGTTGCGATCCCTTTGGGGATCAAACAACCCTTTCACAGGGGTCGCCTGAGACCATCAGAAATATGTCCTGAGAACATTGGAAAACACTTATTTCCGATGGTCTCAGGAACCGAGACACTGCTTTTTTATGGTTGGGGTCACCACAACATGAGGAACTGTATTAAAGGGTCGTGGCATTAGGAAGGTTGAGAACCACTGTTTTAGTGGGTCGTTAAGGTCACCTGGAGGTTTATCTGTGTCATTAGGGTCATTTGAGTGAGGCAAATTGGTGTGGAGCCTTCTTGGAACTGATCAAAGGATTGTGTTGTAGATTGGAGATAGATGATATCATATTCTTCTCCCTCTGTTGAGAGTGGGCTGTTCAGTTTTGACATAGCTGGCCTCTTTAACCCCTCTTTCAAACCAGCAGTCCTCTCTGTCCAAAATATGGACTTACTGTCTACAAAAGAATGGCCTGTGTCAGGACTGCTAAATCTAGTCCTGATGTGTTTGCTCGCCTATGTTGTGCCATGTGTTTATGAAGTGGTTGTTTCATTTCCCCAATGCAAAAGATGTCTTCTATCACTAGTTGCAGGAACTTCAACAAGAATATTCTTGGTGGTTCAGGGAGATAATGCCTCCTAAAGTACTACCAGCTTCCTGCAATTAGTGCAGGTTCGAGTCCCACCAGGCTGAAGGTTGACTCAGCCTTCAATAGGCTGACTTTGTAAAATGCTGCGGGGGTGGGTGGGGTGAGAGCCCTAATGAGCAGGCATATGCATGGAATGAGGGCTGTTGCTGAACACACTGTAAGCCACCCTGAGTCTTCAGAGAAGGGTGGGATATATATGGAATTAAAAAAAATATATTCAAGTATTAATCTGTGATCCTTGGTATTCCTAATGCTACCTCAACAAGCACCAAGAGGAAATTCATAACATCAAGAGGACAATGGAACTCATTTCTGATGTTTATCTAATGATGCAATATTAAAATGCAGATGGACAAAACATTGGTACAACTACCAAAGATGCAGAATGTGTGGGCAGAACATTTGGAGTCCATAGTTATTTTTTCAGGTTTGGGGAATAAAGAGGCAAAAACCTAGACCATTCATAAAACCTCAAAGAATCAGACCAAATTCTTTCATTGGGGATCTAACAGCCAAAATGCTAAGGGGGACTTCTCAGAAGCCCCATAACTGGCAAGAAATAGGTCCAAAAATGCCATCCATGCTCACGCCAATGATGTCTTCCCAGCCTCAGCCATAGTCCTGCAGCCCCCAGGCAGAGAAGGTAGCTTCTCAGTCTGAAATGAAAATAAAATAAATAAATAAAAATAAATAAATAAAAAGGCTACCTGCTCCTAGCATAAACACCCATCTCTGCTTTTAATGTTCAATCATAATTTTGTATTAGCAGACAAATGTTCTGTATTAATAGACAAAGAGAAATGGGGTTGGGCAGAGAATGTACAGGATGCATTTGAATATCTAAAAATGCACTTGTTGAAATGCATTGAGCAAAGGACTATTTATTTAGTTATTTTATTTTTTAATTTATTAAACTTTTATGCCGCCCTTCTCCCAAGGGACTCAGGGCGGCTCACAGTCCACTAAAAACAGACTATGCCAGTGTTTCTCAACCTTGGCTGTTTGAAGATGCGTGGACTTCAACTCCCAGAATTCCCCAGCCAGCGTTGC
>JANHFR010007312.1:37734-51222 GCA_032468015.1 Mimophis mahfalensis | reverse complement strand
ATTTTATGGTTGGGGGTCACCACAACATGAGGAACTGTATTAAAGGGTCGCGCCATTAGGAAGGTTGAGAACCACTGGTGTATGTGGACCTCAGCAATGCTTTTGTCAGAGTGTCCCATGACTTCTTCCCTCATAAAAATGTAAATATGGGCTAGATGTTAGATGGATTCACAGCTGGATAAATTACAATATCCAAAGAATGTTCCTTAAAATGCCTCCAGCTTGGAAGAAAGTATTGTGTGGATGGTTATAGAACTCTGTTTTGAGCCCTACATTTTTGTCAACAACTTAGACAAGGAAGTTGAGGAGGCAAGTATAGAGTCTGCAGAAGATTCTGTGCTGGGAGGGGTACGTAATATGGTAGATAGAAAAGAGAAAATTTAAAAAGATTTAATCAGACTTGAGCAGTGGGCTAAAATAGACAGATTAAAATTTAATATGTACTTCTGCATTTAGATAGCAAAAATATGAGGCTCATATACAGAGTGGAAGAGCCATGGCGCAGCCATAGTCCAAGAGGAACAGATCTGATTATCCTTGTCAACCACATATTAAACACAAGCCAGCAGTGTGATGCAGATGATAAAAAGGCAAATAATAGGAATATAGAATCCAAATTAGGAGAAGTAATTTCCCCCCTCTACTCTGCCTTAGTCAGACTCCATTTGGAGCGGGGTTCAGTTCTGACCACAGTACAAGAAGGATAGGGACAACAGAAGTAAGTTAAGGAAGGCTACCAAGGTGATGAGGTGTCTGGACTTATTTAACTTACAGGAAAAAATATAGACTGGCCTCCAGAAACATAGAACACCACTTCTGTATTAAAATATTTGACTTGGTTGATGAGGTGCCCTCATTTTTGTGAGTTCAGTGATGTGGGAAGTTTACAACAATCTTAAATTGTTTATTACTAAGTCCCCACTATGGCACTGAAGTACAAGAGTACACAAGGCACACAGACAGAAAACTATCATACTGTCAGCATTTAATAGAGTTTTAATTTTAATATCATTCTCTTGCCCCAATTCAAGAGAGGGAGGGAGGGAGGGAGGAAATATATAAAAGATGGGATAAAAACAATAACAACAACAAACAGTTGGGACAATTAGACATCCTTCAGAATTACTTCTGTCCTTCATTCTAGTAACCTCGTGCGATTTAAATATTATTTATTAATGTTCAAATCTTTAACTTTGTGCTACAGTTTAGCCCTGGAGATCAAATGCAAACTTGATTATTGGCCATGAATAGGGATCAACTGTGTTGTATGGAATACATTTCTCCCAAATTCTATAGCACTATAAGTAGTCCTCAGTTTATGACTACAACTGGGCAAGAATTTTTGATTCTAAGCAAAGTGATTGTTAAATGACTCACCTGACTTTTACGACCCTTTTTGCCACAGTAGTTAAGCAATCACTGCAATTGTTAAGCGAGCTAGGCAGTTTTTAATCCAGCTTCCCCCATCGACTTTGCTTGTCGGAAGCCAGCTGGAAGGATCACGTGTCAATCACATGACCACGGGATGCAGCAATTTTTGCAAATACATTCTGGTAGTCAAGTGTCAACATTTTGATCACACAGCTGTGGGGAGGTTGCAAGTGGTCATAAGTGCAAGACCCAGTCGTCACCTTTTTCAGTGCCGTTGTAACTTCAAATGTCACTGAATGAATGGTTGTAACCCAAGGATTACTTGTACAGAGTGTAGTATAGCATACAGTATAAATTTGCCTACCCTGAACCCTGACAGTTCATGATCTCTCAGGATGGGTTCAGAATCAAGCCAATCTAGAAATTCAACCAGCAGATGTTTTTGTATACATACAGTATTAACTGGTTTAGCTCAACAAAAAATCACCATACCTATTTTCCCCCCTTCTCTTATAGATTGGAATTATAATACAGTAGTCAGCTCTTGATCTTCAGAATCTTGGTGGAATTATCTATGGCCATAAATAAGGAAGGCAGTGCAGATGTCCATCAGTTCAAATTACTGCATATAATTTCTTAAGGCATATTTCTAATCTGGAACCTTCCTTGTTTTGTATTTTTAAAGTAGACCTTTGATTTCAGAGCATGAAACTTGGGGCCCTACAGTTAAAGAGGTTACTTCTAATACAGATGGAGGAATGGGTGCTGTGTCTTGGCATACAAGATAGCAAAATGTTCTTCCTAAACACTATTTGATATATGAGAGGACAGATACAAGATACTATTTAGATGAGATAGAGCTACCAGGCTCCAGAAAATAGCAGGATGCCTTAAATGAGCAGCTGCTATCAGTTGCTGCCACGATTCTCTTGAGGCTCCCTTCTTTTTTAAATGGAGCAACTGCTACGGCCTTAAGAACTTTGAGAAGGAGTAAGAAGTGTGATTTCTTTTTTTGCTGTCTAAAAAATTGGTCCAGATCTCTCGAGCTTTTCACAATCATAACTCAACCAGGCTTGAGATTTACAGGTATAGCTCCCGATAAGATGCAGGAATGATATAGGTATTGTATCCCCATTTAAGTCTATGATTATGTGATGGGGTTGAAGGGTTAGAAAATATGATTATTAGATTTCCAGATGACTCAAAGGCAAAGGGGATAGCCAGAGGTGGTATCCAGCCAGTTCCAACAGGTTCCAGGTGATAATTTTGACTGATTTGGAGAACCATCTCTGATTGGCCGGCACTGGCAAATACCACCTCTGGTTGGCTGACATCATAGCCACCCCCACTAAGCCACGCCCACAGAACCGGTAGTAAAAAAAATTGAATCCCACTACTGGGGATAGCAAACATCTTAGAAGATGATTCAAGAATATAAAGATTCAAGAATATTTTGATGATGCATGGTTGTCCAGCATTTTCTGAAAACAAGTTGTTAAAAATGGTTAAATTATAAAGGAAGAGATTTTGATTGGACAGCAGGAAGGATTTTCCAACTATAATCAGAGCATTTAATAATGGACCAGACTGCTCGAGGACACGGTGGGTCTGTTCTTCACTGGAAGTGTTTAATGGAAGCTGAATGGTCACCTGTTTGGGATGCTGAAGCAGTAGATTCCTGCACTTGACAATGAGTTGAATTAGAGGATTTTCAAGATCCTTTCCATTTCTTCCAGCATTCATCCATTCATTTCTTTATTAGGTTTATATCCTGCCTTTCACCCTATGGCCTTCCATGACTGAGAGTGAATTTGCACCTGGGTCTCCCTTGTCCTAGTCTAACTCCTTAACTACACACGAAAGTAGAAGAGCAAACATTAAAGCTAGTACAAGGCTGAATTGTGTTTGTTGACATTGCTCTTGTTCTATGATAAGAACCAGAAGGCATTAGAAAAATGGCCATTCTGAAAAACGATGCATGATGATGTCATATTTAGAGAACTGTTTTCACATATGTGACCCTACCCATACTTCTTCCATAAACACCATGCACATTGCAAAGGCATAGTTAGAGTTTTTTTTCCCCCTCCTGATACAGAGCCTTACCAAACAAGCACTTCTCATCCTGCATATTATTTGCCATGTTATTTCCTCTTTCCCCATTCAAATAAATCCTTTTGAAGTTCTTTGTCAGCCAAGGATTTTAGATTCTACCTTACTGCTGTGCCATTATATGCTCTCCAACTGGGAAGGCCCACACATCTTATTAACCTATGAATAGGTGATAGACTGGACCTGCAGAGAACAGAGGCTTCCCTTTGGTTTCCACAAATGGAAGGAAAACATGACAGCAGCCCGAAAAAGAACCCTGCCAACTACCTTCTTTGATTCAAACAACTGAAACCTTTGGAGGGATTTCCTGCTGTACTTAAAATAGTAATGGTGCGGTGATGCTGCAACCCTTTAGACATTCCCCCAAGGATCATCCCACTTAATTCAGTAGAACCTATTTCTAATTGGACCTGTATAGGACTGTTTTGTAAGATTTCAGTGCTCCAGCTGTCTCCAATACTGCTGCCCTATCAGCAGAGAATTATTTTCATGGAAGAGCCTTTTCCAACAATGGAGAGAGAAAAAACTACATCCCTGAGAAAGGGACTAGGAACATTAAAGTTGACAGGACTAGAAACTACTCTGAAGACAGACTGAAAAAACTGACAGTGTCTAAGAGGAGACCGAGGGGGACCCAAGGGCACTGAAGGGATATCAAAGAGATTGAGATTCAATCTCTGGTGTTTCAGGTGCAGGACACAGAGGAACTGATTTATGGTACTGTTAGGTATATGCCTATCACTAACAATGTTGGATTGGCAATATATAAACTAGGAATGTATGATTGCAATGTAATTGTAATCTATAGCTTTAAGAGGTAAAGATATTGTATCATACTGAATGCTGACCGGCCAGCACTATTCCTAATGGCCATAAGAAGGAGCTAGAGACGTGGCTTACTACTGGCTTATTGTCTGCCTACTACTGCATGCTACTATTGCCTATTGTTGCTTACTGTGCTATGTCTCCGCTAATCTCTCATTTACTGTTGATTGATATCAATGGTAGTTTGATTCTGCTACTGCTTGCTGAATCAGATCATTGTTTGTGTTTGACTTAAAGACTGGTAAGAAGCCTCTGTATTGGATAATCCATTTTGCTATTGGCTGAATGCCTGTGTATAACCTGGACTGCATTTTTGGACTTTGCTATCACTTTTTCCTACAAGTAAATGTTTTTGCACAACTCAGTGTATCTGTGTGGTTGGTGTGTACAATTCACTACTCTCGCTCTCATTCTCTGTGCATGCTCTTGTTTACTCAAGAGTAGCTCTACTCACACTCCTAACACTGGTTAGGGGTCCAATGTTAACAGGTACTTTACAGGAAAGCTGCTACCAACTGTATCTAGAATTAGACTTGATAGTGAGCACAGCCTCTTCCAGTCTGCCAATGATTTTATCTCAGTGGGACCTAAGGAAGGAAAAAGGGAGGGCAGAGATTCTCCCATACCTCAGTAAATTGTTGGTCCATCCAACAAATATGCATGACATGATTTTGAGAAAAATATCTTATTTCCCTTCCATTTCATTAAAAATGCATACACACGGGACTTCCGGTTTGCCTCCCTGGCGGTGCTGGGTGACAATCCACAGGTTGCTAAGGTTTTCATCCCAGGCCTGCCGGTCCGAGGGTCCCTAGGAGGAATAAGTCGCTTTGTAGGGGTGACGAAGTGAAGAAGAGCCACCAGGTGGGTTGAGGGGAATTTTTTCTCCCCTCCTTGCCTTGGTAATTTCTTCAAGCTGACGGCCGGTATGATGGCACCCAACATGGCCACCACAAAACCGGGACATTCTGGAAGCAAAGCAATGCAGGAGGAGAAGTGAGAATCCATGCTGTCTTGCTGTAGGGGCGAGAGACTATCATTTATCTATTTTTAGCCTTGGAAATACTGATTAGCAGAGTCTTTTTTGTAAGAAGACATATTGTGTTATTTTTGCTTGAGAGCTGAAGCAATTCAGGCTCCAGTGGATTTAATATCAAGGCATAAGATATGTAATGAATTGATTTGAGTTGGTTACCAGATATTAACATTATGATGGATACAGATTCAGATCATAATCCAGGTTGGCACCAAAGGATAAATAAGAAACTCAACAACATTTTAGATCTGGGACAGGAATTGCGTGAGTTGTTGGTGGCTTTTTGTGGAAAATTTACTGCAGTGCTAGATGGGATGCTGAAGAAAGAGGAGAAATATCGGGAGAGTAGAAGGCATGTGGATCAACAAGAAGTAAAGGAGCTGAGAATTGGCCCAGCAAAATGACAAATGGGAAGTGGAGCAGGATTTTTCACCAAAATTGATGACTTTACAGCGAGAGCTTTTTAAACCAGATTGGCAAATTGAGGAATGGAATCAGGAGCAAGATGGCAGAGATGTGGTACAAGGAATATGGAGTTTAGCCAAGTATTGAGACCAAGAGGATAGAGGGCAGAAATGGAAACAACGAAATGGAGCCGGCGAAGGAGGCAGCTTCGCAGAGGAAGATTACAGTCAATAGAAGACGATGGCAAGATGACGGCTAGAAATAGGGTTCTTTTTTAAGTTAAAGTTTAGCTGGATTGTATTATTAATGTGGGTAATTTAGAGGGTAGTTAAAATTTGAAATTTAATCATGTTTTGGCAAGTCAGAGTTAGTTATAGAATTAGTTTTAAGTATTGATTATGTAAGGTGGGGGAATGAATTCTTTTTTCTTCTCTTCTTCTCCTTTTTAATATATTTTTCCCTTTGTCCTCTCCTGCTGGGGTGTTTTTAACATACATATATTAGAAGGCAACAGCAAGCTTATAGGTTTTTTATAATAATAATGAATTTTTTGTAGTTCTGAAGCTTGCTGTTGGGTGAGTCTCTCTTTGGGGTGGGGTGCTGGTTCCTTTAATATTCTAAATAAATTTTGAGTAAATAATAATGATGAAATTTGATGGTATAAATAGGGGTAGATGAGATAAGGTTGGGGGTGCGATATGGTTTAAAAGCTGTTAGCTGGGGACTTTTCAAACCCGCGCAACCAGGGGGAGGGAAGGAACAGCGCTGTACAATAGGGAACAAGGCGACCTGAGAGATAGGGAAATTTAGAGAAAGCAAAAATTTGTAAACAGGAGAGGAGAAGGGAAATACGAAGATGCAAATACGGGATAATCAAAAGTAATAATATTTGGAGTAGAGAATGAATGAAATATGGAAGAGTGATGATTGATAAACTAATAATAAGCTATGAACAAGTATATGAATTGATTGATTGTAATGAAGACTAAAGAGATAAGGAGAAGTTGTATTATTAATGAAATATATTTACTAATGAGTGTTCATTTGGTCTAACCTGGGCTTAGAACTTGATATTACAAATGGTTGAAATATAAATGTGACAACAGGCAAATTATAATTGTATTAGCACCTAATTTTTGCTACTGTAACCTACAAGAAGTCTGTATGGATCAAGGATATATGTGTAAAAAAATGATAAAACAATAAAACTTGATATTTAAAAAATGCATACACACTTTCAGAATGGCACTCTGTAAATCCAGTATTCTGTCTCCAACAGTGACCTCTTCTGGCCATTACTGGTGAAACCTGAGTTAGTTTTCAGCCATAGAGCAGGGCAATACCTTCCAAATTGTGTTGCTAGTCACTATAGTAAATTATTTTGTAATCTCAAAGTAACCTTTTGCAGATGAAGATGCCTAATCTATTTTTGCAGGATGTTCTGCTGAGAACTGGTCTCTCTCTCTCTCTCTCGGGCCCCTTAGAATGATTAGTTCTGCCCATCACTGCATTCCTAACACAGAAACACATTTGAATTAACAGTTTAAGAGGCCCTACATTGCATCTGTGTCTGAGTCTCTTCCATATCTATATCTCTTCCAATCAGATGAACAATCAGGGGACAGCAAAGGGATAATTTTTATCCTCATATATCCTGTGGCAGAGTTCCCCAATATTTCCAGCTTGTAGACCAGCATGAATGGAGGGGGGTGGGTGTATTTCTGCTCATGCAAATGGAGCGCAAGTGGGAATGCGTGTGGGCACTTGCCCACCACTTCCGTGACCCAGAAGGGTTCAAGGCCTGGTGGTGGGCTGCAGCCCAGGAATTGGGGACCTCTGTCCTATGGGAGTAAAAAGATATACGTTTGCCTGCAGAAAAATCCAGATTTAACCCTAGATTTTGATTAGGCATTCCAAAGGACCTCTACTACCCCAAAGCTTGGACAATTGCTATTAAATTAAAGTAGAAAATCCTGGCACAAACAAATAAAATGACCTGCTCCTCCAGATCTGCTTCTGAATTTAAACTGGACAGCCTTCAGTTATTTATTTCACATTTTTAAAAGAAATCTACTTAAGAATTGTCTGCACAAGATATTCATTCCCAAACACACTACAGCAAGAACTTGTTTGCATTTCAGGTGTTGATTTTCCACCGTAAGACAGAGAAGTAAAAAAAAAAAAAAAGGGGGGGGGGGGTTCTTCAAAAGTACATCAGTGGATCCATTTTCACTAGCATCTCTGAGGCCATAGAATATTAGAGATACATATCCCAAGAGATTCCCTAATCAAAGCCATTTTCCTTCCAGTTTTGGGATTACACACAGAGGACACTCTATGTCAACGTTGCTGGCTGGGGAATTCTGGGAGTTGAAGTCCATGCATCTTCAAACTGCTAGGGTTGAGAAACACTGCTCTATGTAGATTTGTATTGGAGGTTCAGAAGGGACTCAATATACGGTAAGTCTGCACTGCCAGGACCAAATCTTGATGCAGCCATTTCCCCATGTTTCTTTTTTGCTGCTTTACTCACTAAACTAGCCTCTTCAACCTACAGCTTGTAAGATGTGTTGAACTACAACTTCTTTTCTTTTTAAGAGTGGTAGAGACACATCACCAATATCTCGAGGATGCCAAGATATTGGCAAAATATTGAAGTAGCTTTCCCCCATAGTACTTTCCAGATGTGTTGGACTTCAGCTTCCAAAATTCCCAGCCAGCACTGTCCCAGATTTAGAGCAGTATTTTTCAAACTTGCCCATTTTAGGAGATATGGACTCCCAGAGTTTCCTAGTCAGCAAGATGGGGAAGGTTAATTTTCACATGCTTTCCTTCTCCAGTCCTCTTTGAGACTGGTTTCTGCTAACCTCTAAATGTTATTTTTGAAATACAAAAAACATTTCTGCTTCTCAGAGTCCCTTTCGTCTTGATGGAATTGACCCGGCTTCCTGAAATTGGTGGGGCAATTTTGGAAGTCCCATCTGGATGAAAGATTCAGACACCCTCTTGTCTTAATGTCTTAAATCAAGAGTAGAGAAAAAATAGGGTTTTTTATTTAATGGGTGTTTTCTTATCCTGTTTTCCACTGTCACCAAGCAATAGCAGAGGGTCGGCTCACTAAAGATGCTGCATGCCTTGAGAAAACTGGGTGTGCTACATTCGCCATCACATATATTTATTTTATTTTATTTATTTATAATGGGATTTGTATGCTGCCCTATCTCCCGAAGGACTCAGGGTGGCTCTCTCATAGGGAAAGACGAAACTTCTCCTTTCCCTACAATGCACAAATTTTGACCATTACCTTATTGACAAAATCAGTATTATTGCCAGACCAAAACTGGGTTTTCTCTTTTCATTTCCTCTCTCATTTTGTAATCTCAACTTTTTATTATGACACAAGCCTCAAACGCAAGGCAAACCCTAGGCATTACAACCATCAGGCACAAAATTCTATTTCTGCTGCATTTTTTGTTAATTTTTTGTTTACAAAACTTGCAGGATTGCTTATAGTATGCAAATGAGTCAGCAAATAAAATTGGAGTGCTCAGAATTTCTGTGAAGAGGTACAATCATGCCATTCCATTCCCCTATGCCATTTCCAGGTTTTCTGTACCCTTCCTCCACTTTTCTGAAATCCTATGCGCTCAAGAAACATCTCCCATCCCTTCATTCTTTTCCTCCCTTTTTATTTCTTTATTGGGAGTGGGGGGACAAAGGGAACATATTATACCCAAGCCCAACTTTATTTAAAACAAAACAAAGGAAAGGGAAATGAGGAAACTCTTCAGGAGACAGGAGCCAAACTAGAATGGGGATGCTGCTAAAATATCAAGTAGCAGTTCCAAAGGACTGAGAAACATTGATAAATTCTCCTGCTTTCCCCCCCCCCCCACTCCAAACTTCAGTGTAAAGGAAGATGGGCAACGGGATTTTTTCTTGGAATAATTTTGCCTTCAAGCACAGTGAAAACAGAGTCCTATGGACTGAAGCATTGCTTTTCAGCAGGGCTTTATAGTATTTCTGTTTTGCTCATGTGCTATTTGCTCAGTAAACAAACAAACAAACAAACAAACGAACAGACAACCCTGTTTTTGATCCAGCAACTTATTGCCTGCAATGGCTAATATCCAGAAAGTGCACAAGCAGAATATTGCAGAAGATTTATACATCACTTTAAACACCTGGGAAATTTTGATCTTTTAGACTCAATCTCCTTGAATGTAACTAAATTGTGTTATACTGCCTATAATATTAGGCAGACTTCATAGGCTACCACCAATTGTGATATTTTATCTTGCTATGTTTTTACTTTATTTTTAATGTGTTTTTGTTGCATACTGTGTTTTTATTTTGATCAGTGACCATGATAACAAATATTCTATTCTACTTGCTTTAGGAGATCTATACATTCTTTAAATAATCTTATAATTTGGTAAGCATGTAACCAAACTATAGAATAACCGATGGTATAGTTTAAATAAATTTACCTAATTAAGAATGTGCTAGATTATTTTGTTTAACTCAGAAAAAGGTAAAGTTTACTTATAAGCAAACATTTGCAGCAATTAAACTTCTTTAAAAAGGAGTGGGGGGGTGGATTGCTGATTAAAAAAAGACACCATAGTTCTCAGTTATTCTGTAGAGTGTGGTAAAATACATTGAAAGATTAAGAGCTTGTACTGTTGACCTATTTTGGATATCTGCAAGGAAGGGGGCAAAGAATGTCAAGTGTGTAATGCTAACGATATATCAAAATTCTGTACCCTTCCTCCACTTTTCTGAAATCCTATGCGCTCAAGAAACATCTCCCATCCCTTCATTCTTTTCCTCCCTTTTTATTTCTTGGTGGGGCAGGCTGTAAGGAATTAGCCTAACAGTCAGCTAGCCTCTAATTAAGGCATGTTCGAATCTCGCCAGGCTCAGGGTTGACTCAGCCTTCCATCCTTTCGAGGTAGGTAAATTGAGGACCCAGATTGTTGGGGGCAAGAAGCTACAACTACAATAAGCAGATGTGGGATGAGAAATAGGACTTCAAGAATCAGCTAGCAGAAAAGCATCACACATATGGTATAGTGATCAGAAGACAACAGGTGAAAGCAGAGAGAAGAGAGCTGACAATAAACCAAGCTACTTTCCCAGAAGGGAGCACGTTCCCACAACTGAGAACAATAAGCTCTAGATTGCCATTTCTGCTCCTATGTTCAAAACTGAACACAGAGATGCGAATCCATGTCTGATGTAAACATACTAAATTTTGTGGTTCTATAATAGCCCGTATGTCAATTCTAAATACCTGTAAGACAATCTGAATGAACCTAAACCTGTTTTGCAGAATTTAGATCAGACCTGAGTTTTATTTCCAGCGGGGAAATGGAATTGAGTGGCCCTTCTTTGGTGTGAACATCATTCTTCCTAGTGCCACATGACCAAGGGCCAATTAGAAACATGCTGCCCTAGCCCTAAACTACAGCAGATTATCAACAGATCATTATCAGGCAAGAATTCAGGAATGCCTTCTATCATTGTGCTATTAAGAGCATGCTTACTTATGGTTTATGTGTGTGGTATGGAAGTTGTACCTCTTGGGATAGGATAGTGTTGCATAGAATTATTAAAACAGTGGGGAGTATCATTGGTTGTTCACTCCCCACCTTAGAACAAATTTATACCATCAGGTGCCACTCTAAAGCATTAGATATATTAAGAGATATCTTGGTCACCACTTCTTCGAGCTTCTGCCATCGGGACGGAGATATAGAACAATGAAGGCGAGAACGAACCATCTCAAGAACATCTTTTTCTCTAGAGCAATCTTGGCCTTAAATGGAAACTCGGGACTCTGAAGTTATATTGTATTGTATTGTATTGTTTTAATTAGTGTTTTGTAGTTGTTTTAAATTTAGGTGGAATGCCTTATCTGAGTTGATATAGCAACTGAGAAATTTCATTGTTCCTGCAAGGGGACAATGACAATAAAGATCTATTCTATTCTATTCTATTCTATTCTATTCTATTCTATTCTATTCTATTCTATTCTATTCTATTCCATCCTATTTACTATGCTCCCCCACTGGATACTCATATGAGATCCTCCTTTCTACTCTAACACAATTAAGCCAGTAGCAAATCTGGCCCAGGTCATACTAGAATGAAAACAAAGTACCCATATTTTTCGGACCATAAGACACACCCAGTTTTTAGAGCAGGAAAACAAGAAAAAAACATTCTGAACCAAATAGTACCAGTATACTAAAATATTTAGCTCCGTAGTTCTGAGAGTTGCTTGCCCTCGCTTGTGTGTGCGCTGGACAGCATTCGGACCATAAGACACACCCTCATTTCCCCCCCCACTTTTGGGGGGGTAAAAAGTGAGTCTTATGGTCCAAAATTTACGGTAACTTTCACTGAAGTCATAAACCCCAAAACAAAGGAGAAAAACTTGAAACTAGAGTAAGTCAAGCTTGAAAGTGATCTAATGCCTACTGCATTAGCCCACAATCCAATATCAGGAAAGGAACAAATCAGGTGGATTCTTATGCAGAAGAAAACTCCTTGTCTCTGCCAACTGAAAGTACACTAGATGGTCCCCAATAAAATCACAGATACCATGGACACAGTCAAACTGAAATGTATTGCAGTCCACAATTACCAATCTCAGTCCGTGAAACTTTGTTAAGACTTGCTAGAGTGTCCTGGATCTTTCTTTGTTTCCACTTTGGGGGCCTTCAACAAACTAAGTTTCTTGGGTAACTTAGTGCTGGCCTTCATTACCACCTCATGCTCAATCTTCTTACGGATGGTAACCTCCAGATTCTGCAGAGAGAGAAAGAGAGAAAGGCTCAGCTTATAAAAGGACAGTTAGGCAATGCATAACAATTAAGCAATAATTGCTTAAGCCTGTAAAATGTTCAAGTGTCTTGCTAGATTTATGAACACAGGCACTTTTCAACTCCCTAAGAAGGATCTTTTTGTGTTATTTGGTTGTCCTTCATAAAATACACATTAAATCAGCACAGAGTAACATTAAACCAGAAGGAAAACAGCAACCTGAATCCAAAAATACCGCTATTTCCAAGGATTTTTTTTAAAAAAAGCAACCATCAAAAATTTAAGACAAGGAAAGCACCCTCGGAGAGACGTTTTGCAGACAATGTACTTGAGTGGAAAACCCTTCACACATCATCAAATCCAGCTCTCCCATTAGGCAAAGTGAGAGTTCTTCATACAGCTGACCTTGGATATTACACAATAGCAATATCTTCATATTTGCTGCAGCCACGAAGTATGATTTTGAATAGAGGCCAGACAAAAGATGCCATTTGGCTTCTAGTACCTATATATTTAAAGGCTAGACTGCACCTACCAGGAGCACCAGCATGTTTTTCACATCTATGCAGGTTACTATGAGAGTAGATACAGTACTCCTTTTCAGTACCCGTATAGGGTCTTAAAATCTACACCAGCACTTTAAATTGTACTGACAAACAAAAAGGCAGTTAGCAAAGTCCTATAATTTAGACAAAATATCTTCATAGCCAGCTGTCTAATTAAAAATTCTGCAACCAAATTTTTGATGTTTTTGAAGTTTTGAACTCTCTTCCAGGGCTATATTTGTGCAGTAGTTACCAGACCATAGATGACTGGCTAAACCAGTGTTTCTCAACCTTGGCAGTTTGAAGATGCGTGGACTTCAACTCCCAGAATTCCCCAGCCAGCAAAGCCGGCTAGGGAATTCT
>JANHFR010007311.1:559663-570451 GCA_032468015.1 Mimophis mahfalensis | reverse complement strand
AAGTCTTAAAGTTGCCAAGGTTGGAGACCCCTGCTTTAAACAGTTCTTCAGCCTTCTCTAATGCACAATATTCCATTCAGTCTAAAGATAATCTTCCTCAAGCTTGGGCTTTGTGTTGGAATGCAGCTTCATAAATCACCAATGAGATAACTGATGGCATGTTCACAGGTTCAAAATATTTGAAGAAACCAAGTAAGAACCATAATTTGAGGCTGCAAATTTAATCACATTTACTGACAAGAAGTTTTTTCAGAATTCTGTGTGGCTTTTTTCTAACAGGATAATTTAGAATGTAGTAATTTCCTCTCTAAATTATGTTTCTATTGGGCTCTTTTTCTCCCTATTAATATGTTCAAAATTATATCCAATAGTTTGCAGTACAGCATATCTGGATTAGACCTACATGGCAAACCATAGCTGCCTATCTTTCTGCTAAACAATAGGTGAAATAATCTAACACAATCCTTTGCCTTTTAGGTGTATGAAGGAAGATATATTTTAGAAAGTATTCTTTGATGGATTAAAGAAATTCCTTTCACTTCCGCCTTGAAATTATCAAAGGAGAGACTAGAACTGGATGGTGACCAGAGCAGCGGTGCTTGAGGGAAAATGGTTTCTGACTCACTGTTGGATTCGTGGGCTAAGAAACCACACAGGAAAATTGCACATAGTGCTCTGGCTTAAATATCAGACTTAAAATATCAACAGTGGAAAGCAAAGTGGTGTGGGTGGCTGACATGTCAGCAGCCAGAGGAACAGATGTTAACTAGTTGGCAGCTAAATGACAACAGATGTTAAGGCAGTGGCAACTATTAAACATGTCCTGTCCATATAGATATAGCAGAAGAAACAGAACATGTGATGCCATCAGCACATGGTATAAATGTGAGGGAAAAAAATGTGATTGTGATTGTTGGGGGCAATGAGGGCCTGGCATGAGGGCATCCTTCCATGCACATATGCAGTAATAAAACACATACAGTTTTACTGAGGTATTTTTCCCCCAGTCCCTCAAAATTGTTTAGCACATTTGCAAGCTAGTGAATACATTTTGCTCTTTTTTTTAGTTCTTCCACATCACATTGCTTTTATTGATCTTGTTAATAATAATGTATCATTTATCTTTCTTATTTCAATTTATATGCTGCTGTTCTGTCCATCATGAAAGAAACAATAAATTTACCAGTTTGCAGGCAAGAGTTTAAAGCCCTGGGAGTCATTTTCTTTTATAAAGGAACAGACCAGAAGGATTGAGAAAGGAAAAGGCCAAAGTGCAAAAAGAAATAAATAAAAGACACATCTTCATCCCATAGTAATAGAATGAGTCAGTCACTCTGAGAAAAACAATGGAATACTAGGGAGCCACAATTATGTGAATTGAAGCACTTTGATGCACATCTAAGAGCTAAACTTGACTATATGTAAATTGCATGCCAGGCTGTTCCAGTTTCTGATTTTATTGACTTAATTGTAAGCATATGGTGCCCCAAGTGGGATCAGGATTTCTGACTGGTGAGTAGGAAGCCTAAACTGTTCCTCCAGCCCTAGTTTTAAAAATGTTTCACGTTCTTTGTGTAGGTATTGGATTAAAAACCTTGGGTTGGCACTATTTGCACCCTGGTTCCAGAATCAGATTGTGATTCAAGTCTCCAGTCGCTTCCATTCTTCTCACAAGACAAAAGAATGATGTGCCCCAAATTAGTGACTTTCCATTGCTGAGGGTCAACCTGAACTTGAGGCTCACCTTGCCTTCTACCACACCTTAACCACCATTAATAGCTGCTGTACAACCTTTTTCCTTGATGAGAAAAAATACTACTTTAAGAAGAGAGAATAAAGAAGAAGGTTTTGTATGCCCTCATTCAGATCCTCAGATAGTGGCTATAAATGTAAGTGGTTTTCTTCATACGATTCCTAGGACATTTCCCTGCTTGTACCCAGTCATGGCACAAACATATCCTAGCAATATGTTCCTTCTCAATGAAATTGCCTTGATTGTCTCCTCAGCCCTAGCTGAGACAGACTTAAATTATTGTTAGCTATTATTGGGTTTGTGTCATGTTTGTGTCTTGTCGTATCCCCACAGCAAAGAAACAGCCTTAAGTTGTACATACTCTTAGGCATTGCTTCACAGCTGACCAGCAGTGACTGTGGACAGAGGCAATAAAGACCAGATAAAAATTGGGCCCTGAAACAGCAAATTTCATGCTGGTACAGGTTCTCCAAGGTCAAAGATAGACAGATAGCAGTTTGACTCAGCCACGGGGAAAGTCTTTTAAGTGTGATTTTTAATTTCATGGTTAATAGCAGAGGTACAGCTTGAAACAAAACAATGATAGCATGTGCTTTGGTGTTGTTGGAAAAAGTGACTTTGGATATGTATCTTTAATATGCATTTACATTACATTCAGATCCTTAAATAATTTCATTTAACAAATTAACACACATAGAGATGAGTACTGTTAGTATTTTTTGTATTGTGAGATGTTCACAACACCATTAACAACTTGTAATCACCTATGCATCAAGATGAGCTTAGGGATGATGGTAGCTGCTCATCCCTTTCCAAGAAGTCAGCCAGTCTTGAGATAACTGAAGTCTGTTTATTATACAGATTTTTTACAGAGACCATGAGGTGGCCAAGCATGCAGAATGGAAACTGAAAATAGTTGCAGAGTTTACACGAGCAGCAGGAGATGTTCACATTACATGTTGATGTTTCAGCGAGCGCCCTCTAGGGCAGATGTAGGACCTTTTATATCCTGTGAGTTAACGATGATTGACATATTACAATAACACCTCGTGACTGAGGCGGTTGGCTTTGCACCTGCCGATGCCAGACTCTTTGTCTCCACATAGTGAGTGTGGTGTGGCCCATGCCGATGCCAGACTCTTTGTTTCCACATAGTGAGTGTGGTGTGGCCCAAAACATCAGCAGCCATCTTGGGTGCATATTAACAGTATGCAATAATATATAACTTTAATGTAGTAATGCAAATAATATTCAAAAATACATTCACAACTCTCACTACCTAGCTATTTCTAGGTGCAGCTGAACCTGAATCTGAAGACAAACATCAAGGACCTACCAAGGAGAAAACAACACTCCTACCAACACGGACAGGACAAGCAACTATATGTAAACAGAGACTTCAAACCAATGGTGGTTTAGATTCTAAACAGCAATAGCAATAGGACTTAGATTTATATACTGCTTACCAGGGCTTTTAACCCTCCCTAAGCAATTTACCAAGTCAGCATATTGCCCCCAACAATCTGGGTTCTCATGTGATAGCACATGAAGAACTTGCTGGGATTTAACTAAAATCTTGCCCAAAGGGTTGGTGCTTCAAATTGTGGTGTGAGAGAAGACTCTTGTGAATCCTTGGCCTACAAGGAGATCAAATCAGTCAATCCTAAAAGAAATAAACCTTGACTGTCCATTGGAATGACAGATACTGAAGCTGAAGCTCAAATACTTTGGCCACCTAATGTATTGGAAAAGATCTTGAATTTGGACCCTGATGATTAAAAGCAAAAGGAGAAGGAACAGCAGATAATGAGATGGTTAGATAGTGTCATTGAAACAATGAACATGAATGAATGAACATGAAACAATGAAAACTCTGGGAGACAAAAGAAGATGGGGGGGCTTGGTGTGCTATGGACCATAGGGTCACAAAGAGTTGGACATCTTAGTGATTGAATACCTACTAAAATCTTACTCCGTATCCAAATTCTAGTATTTATACCGTATTATATAGTGATTGTGTATGCTTCTCACTGAATGTGATTCATTTCTGGCTGTAACACAGACAATTTTAGTTGTTCTGTTATATAATAACATTGTTTTCTTTTGTATCCTTCTTTTTTTTTACCCTTACTTATGGAAGAGGAACTATATGCCACTCAGAGCCAGATCTGATTAGAATTGCGCATCGGCCCTGGGAATCAAGAACTTTCTTACTTGAAAAGTATTTGTTATAGGGCAAGGATGAAATTTGTGTGATGCTGATAACCTGAGTCTTCATTTCTGGTATCTATCTGGATATGCAGGATGGGCAACTCACCCACACAGTGGGTAAAAGGAAAAATATGACAGAAAGATACACCTTGGAGTCTGATATGCTGCTGAAGATACTATACAAATAGCACGGAGGTGATAGATCACTTGTACATGCTCATGTTATCGATAAAAAGAGGAAGGAAGGAAGAGAGGGAAGGAGGGAGGGAAAGGACTGGATTAAAAAAAGAATGTGAAAACCAGTATGCTAATTACTTTCTGGGTCACAGCTTCGAATTTGAGTGGCCTTGAATAATGTCTTCAGCTCAATAAGGAAATTTGCAGAGGCAGTTTTCTCCTAGTCATTGCCAAAGCAAGTGTCTGTTTTTAATACATGGAAAATACAGATTTGTACTTGCAAATAGCATAGGTTGACTATGCCAAGGGCATCCTTGATCAATATGGGAAGTTTCCTTTTCTACTCCACTGTGGGAAAGTCTTCTTTTGGCCACATTATATAACTGATTTGATCACAGAGTTTTGTTATTTAGTGGTAGTGGTTTCCACTAAGTAATCAAAATTAGTGGCTTGTCAGGATAATAGATTACATTTTAACACACATAACTCTGCCATGGAGACAAATTAATTTTATATACTCCAAAGTAAATAATAATCCAATCATATCCCACTTCTCCAGCATATCATACCTAGTTGTTTTCTATAATCAAAGGTACAAAATTACTGCAGTGTGAGCTTTCACATTTTTCTTATTGCCTGGTGCTATTATTTTGCTGCATTTACAGACCTTTCCATCTTAAAATAATCCTGGCCAGCCCAATGCTTAAGAAATTCGATTTCTCAAGGAAATTTTTCAGTGCTGTTGTAACTTTGGAAGGTCACTAAACAAACTGTTGTAAGTTGAGGACTACCTGTCCTTCATGAAATTCCATATGCTGCTGGGGCATCTGATAATTTCTGTGGTGACCACCATAGAAGAGCAGTTTGGCTAAGAAATGATGCTTTAATCTGGTTGAAGTTTGCATGACAGCTGTCAGGCCACTGAAGATTTCCATATTACCATATTCTTCCTGTGCACCATCCTGTCTCTCATTTCTTATTAGAATATAATCTGGATCTCATACTTAACTGTGTTTATCTTTATTGATTATTTTTCAAAATACATTTTAAATTTTGTTTTTTTACAGCTTTTAAGGAAAAGAACTGCCTTGTCATCTCTTTGTAATTTCCAGTTCTCACCAATTAGGGATAATTCACCCATTAACTGAATCCATTTTTTTAAAAAGCCACAAACCTCTGCAAAGCTCATTATTAAATTATTGGCTCTATGGGGTGTGCGCTTTAATCTATTTCTCCATCTTTCATTTGATGTAGAATTATGGAAAATTCAAAAGAAAGTCCCCATGCTCTTGTACGTTATTTGGGTGGTCTTCCCAAAGGTACTACTCAGCTATGATTTTCGTTATCAAAATTGTATGGTTGCTATTTGCATCCAGTTAGTTAAATGCCACTCTGTTAATATTCAGAATGAAATTGCTATGTGGCAGAGCCATAAGATATGATTATCTGTAATCTGGCATGGATTTTCTCTGAGAGTTAGCAAAGCTAATGGCAGACCTGTCAGCAGAGGCAGAACATATTCATTCATTTACCCCCTGACAAGACATTTTACTGAAGCCTGAGCTTGTACAACCTATTAAGGAACAATCTATAAACCAGTCTTTCAAATACAAACATGAAGAAGGGAATCATTCTTTGTGTCAGTGATGAAGGAGGGAGATGTCAGTGTAACAGATCCACCTTCTGCTCCCTGTCATTGGTAAAGATGTCAGTGTAACACATCCATTTTTTGTTTCTTGCCAAAAATCCTGGGAATTGTGGTTGCTAAATGTACTGAGTTCCCTGAGGCCAGTCTCTAAGTACAGCTCTCAGGGGTCTCAGAGAGAATATTGGAATTATATATATCCAATGAAACAGCACTACAGTGTGAGAAACAGTACCCCCAAACCTTTGATTTAAACAATCTCAACTACTGTAATTGCTTTCTTCATTTCCACTTTTGATCTCATAAGCCTGCCTATGGCTGGCCTGCCTTCTTTAGAGGGGCTATTCAGAGTTCTTGCTCCAAATAATTAGTTTTGAATAAATTAAATCAGTTACTTATCATAAGCCAAATATTAGATAAAGGATGCAATCATT
Source organism: Mimophis mahfalensis (assembly GCA_032468015.1). Taxonomy (NCBI): domain Eukaryota; kingdom Metazoa; phylum Chordata; class Lepidosauria; order Squamata; genus Mimophis; species Mimophis mahfalensis. The sequence continues at coordinate 564,231 of JANHFR010007311.1, read as the reverse complement.
ATTTGCAAAGTCCAAAGGGAGTTTCTGCTTAATGAAATGACAAGCCAGCATTAGTCTGGATAGGATAATGTTTTAATGCAGCAATGTTGCTCCGTTTTTGAAGAGAGGATTAGTTAGCATTTATTTAACTTGTCATTACTTCATAGTGCACAAGCTCACTGTGTAATTCTAGAAATAATAGTTACCATTTGTACATAAACCGAGATACAGAAGCTTAAATATTCCTTTCCTTTGCCCTCTCCAGATATAGGTTTTGCTTGATGAATGAAAAGTCAATCAAAAACAATCCAAGGTAAACTTGTGATGCTAGAGAAAAAAACATTTCTCAATGCATATCTTCAAAGATGTCCATTCATCAGATATTTTTTTTTGTTTAAAATTTTAAATTATAGGCTTTGAATTGTAATGATCAGTAGATTTCAGACATTTGCAACAATATTAGGAGTTTTTCTCCCTGACCCATGTTTCTTCTAGTATCTTGCCATCATAGGCTGAGTTTCTCTTTGTGTGATCCTTGCTGTGCTGTACATTTTTTTTATAGCAAGGATTCTTTCCACAGCAAATATTGTTGGATCAGAAAGTCTATATAAAACCAATCTTGGGTCTGTTTTTGTACTATCCTGGACAGGTTACAATGGCAAAACTCATAAGCAAATATTTCTCCATTTTTCAATGGAAGTTAAGAAAATTGGGCATTTTACACTCCCATTAGGCCCAACATATTTTAAAGATACATTTACTTACCTACATACCTATGTCTCAGCATGCTATTCTCTTTTGTGGTCAGCAATGTGGTGCAAAATATAGAAGAGAAATAAGAAATAGTTAGCCAAAGAAGTTAAAGGATGATTTTTCTCTGCCTAGCAATAACCTCCCTTCCGAGCTTCTACCACCCACAAACTAGGTCAGACCTTGTCTTTTACTGTTTAAATTTCTCATTTCTTTCTTGCTGAGGATTTCATCAAATTTATCAGAACAAAACTACCTTGATCTTCCTCTTTGTTTTGACCCATTCACTCCAATTTCTTACATTTGGCTTCAAAATTAATCCCTGTTTATTCTGTCAGCATGACCAAACCTCCTGGCTGCATTTCATTTAATCTAGTTATTTACCGTTGTTTTCCATCCGCATTAATTCTGCACCTATTCTTTTCTGACCCTGTTTCTCCTTGTTCTCCCAACCAATCTCACAGTGTTCAACTTACTTTTATGTTTCTCCTGACATACGCAACATATAACAAAATGGTTAGAAGCATATTCTTATAAACATGTGGTTTTGTTTCTGTAGACAGGGTTTCCTCAGAACAAACCACATGCTAACCAATACTTTCCACCAGCACTTGCATGTCTTAACGTTTTTCTATTCATTTTCCTATCTTAGAAACCATTCTACCAAGTTACAGAGATTCATCTACTTACTCTAGTTTTTCACTATTTATGTGTAATTTATAATTATTCAGTTTCCTTGGCAAACACTATCTTGGTCTTTGAATTTTCAGATCCATACCTCTTTTAGCATCACGCAATCCATCTAATATTTTCTACAGCTCATTCTCAACAAACAATATGGTGCCATCAGCTAGTGAAAATACACATTTCCTATCAACACACCTCCAGTACCATTGCAAGGATTCTTTTATGGTCTATCTTCTTACACAACTAAGGACAACTCCTGCGTCCTTCTCTTATGCCCAGCTCACTGTTGCATCATACAAACAAGCTTGCCATTTTATCTCATCCATGCTTTACCTACCTCATATATTATATGATGGAAATAAAGTCAATATAGGACTTTAGGTCAGCAACCAACTTTCTATTTTTTACTCAGGCAAGAATTCCATAATTCAGTTCTATTCATTTAATCATGCACTTTCATGAAATCAACAACATACAACTTTCTTTCTACACCTCTATATTTCTCAATAACTTACTAAAGAGTGAAATGCATTCTTCACACTCTTGCTGGGCATGAAGCTACATTGCATTTCCCAGGTTTTCCTAACCACAATCTCTGAATTCTTCTAGTCAGTGTTTATTTATTTTGATTTATACCCCACCCTTGTCCCATAGGACTCAGGGTGGCTTACAGTCCTAAATTTAAAAAAAACATCGAATATAAAAATTAAAACAAAATTAAACCAATCATTAGGACCCGATGTTGCCAAACACCTTCCCAATTAACGATCTGATCCCTCTGTAGTTTCTGCATTCACTCTTAGTACCTTTTCTAGTACCATTCTATTACCAAAGCCAAAGAGCCAGCGCTGTCCGAAGATGTCTCCATGGTCATGTGGCCGGCATGGCTAAATGCCAAAAGTGCACAGAACACTGTTACTTTCCCACCAAAGGTGGTCTCTATTTTTCTACTTGCATTTTACATGCTTTTGAACTGCTAGGTTGGCAGAAGCTGGAACAGGTAACAGGAGCTCACTCTGTTATGCAGCACTCAGGATTCGAACCACCAAACAGCTGACCTTTCTGATTGACAAGCTCAGTCTTGGCCACTGAGCCACTGTGCCCCTTAAAAGAGATTAGAGGGTTGTTAAAAAAAATGTATTGATATATTCCATTTACTCCAGAATAATTCTGATTTCTAAAGGTGGAAAAATCCCCTTCTGTGTTTTCCAACATTATGTTTGTCCCAAAAAATCTGTACAACGCCTTTTGCCAGAATGGTGCCTCTATTCTAGTCATAAAGAAGAATCAGGAAAGTGCTAGGCAAGGCTATCCAGAATATGAAGTTATGACTATCAATGCATTTTCACAAACCTTCCCAAATACAAGTTTCACTGTAGGCATTAAGAATTAGTCTTTTAATAAACATTTTCTAGCATACTTTTCAAAAGTAAACCAATTGTGCAATAGCATACACATGAAAAGCATTACAAAGACTGAGGCCATTTCTGTTTTGGTTCTGTTTATTTATACTTTTCCAGGCAGTGTTGTTTTAGCACCCTGGTAATATTTTGTTATTTTTTAAATTACCAGTGAAAATTTTTCTAAAGCCATGAAAAGAATAATGCAATCAACATGCAGTGAAAATGAGTAATCATGCAATAAAAAAACATGTTGAAACAAATGATACAAAAATATTTTTTTATTTACACTGTTAATGTATTTAATGTTGAAATATTCTTTTACCTTTAAAGCAGAATCCCAGAGGAGGTCATTTATCTACAAACCTAGTAAAACTTTTCAAGTTTCTAAAAACATATTTAAAACGGTAAAACACTGAAAGAAAACCGTAAACGTACAACCCCCCCTATAATATCTAGAAGGGGCACTTGAAATCAAACTGAATACAAAATTATAGAATCAGTAGGCTTAAAACTTAAATATGTCTCTTGCCATAAAGAGTAAAGAATATAAGTATGTGAATCACTTAAGCACTTCGTAAGTTAGTAACATGGTTGTTAAGTGAATCTGGCTTCCCCACTGACTTTGCTTGTCAGAAATTTGCAAAAGGTGATCATATGACCCTGGGACACTTCAGCTATCATAAATATATGCCAGTTGCCAAGCATCTGAATTTTGATCATGTGACCATGGGAATGCTGTAATGGTCATGTGAAAAACAGACATAAGTCCCTTCGAATGGTCACTAAATAAATGGTTATAAGCTGACAACTACCTATATCATTGATGGCGAACCTTTTTCGGCTCCCGTGCTGAAAATGCATGCGCGCATTGTTGCGCATGCTCTCACGTGCCTCGTCCCATACATGTGTGTGTGAGACCCCCCAATGCATGCGTGACCGCCCCCTACACCCCATGCATACACACGCAATCGTTTCAAACCCTGAGCTGGTTCGGTATTTTAAACTCAGCTCATTGGTGGGGCAAGCATTTTTCCGGCTCAGGGGATAGCATGCACGATGTGCGGGGCTGTGGTGGGTGTGATTGTACATGCATGCATTTGGCAGGGCATTTTTCCAGCTCAGGGGATAGTGCACACACACACGGGGGTGAGAGGGGATAGCGCGCACTATCCACTGAGCCGGAAAAATGCTTGCCCCACCAGTGAACTGAGTTTGAAAAACCGAACTGTTCAGTGGTTTTTTGACATTTTTCCGGCTCAGGTGATCATTTTTCTGGCTTAGGGGATAGTGCATGCTATCCCCTCACTCCCGTGCGTGCGCATGTGATCCCCAGAGCTGGAAAAATTCTTGCCCCACCAATCAGCTGAGTTTAAAACACCAAACCAGGTTGGTGTTTGAAACAATTGTGCACACATGCTGGGGGGAGAGGGGAATAGCATACGCATGGGGAGATCACACATGCAGGGGTGGGGGAGCAGGGGGGGGTCCCAAGAGCTCGCGTGCCCAGAGACATGGCTCTGAGTGCCACTTTGGGAGCGTGTGCCATAGGTTCGCCATCACTGACCTATATCATATTCTTATGTTTAAACCAGATCAAGGTGTAATGCAAACATGCATACATGCACTTACACACAATGCTACCCAGTCTATCATTTAACCCGAATGAAACTGAATTATTATTATTATTATTATTATTATTATTATTATTATTATTATTATTATTATTATTAATTAAATTTGTATACCGCC
>JANHFR010007311.1:362693-392727 GCA_032468015.1 Mimophis mahfalensis | reverse complement strand
CCTTCCTTCCTTCCTTCCTTCCTTCCTTCCTTCCTTCCTTCCTTCCTTCCTTCCCTCCCTCCTTCCCTCCCTCCCTTCCTTTTCTTTCTTTTCTTCTTTTTCCTTCCTCTTCATTCTTCTTTCTTCTTCCTTCCCCTCTTTCCTTCCCTTTTCCCTCCTTGCTCTCTTCCCATCTTCCCTTCTTTTTCGTTGTCTTTCCTCTTTCCCTTTCTCCTTTCCTGTCCCTTCATGGATGCTCAAATGCAAAAGGGAAACATTTCTCCTTTTGTTTTGATTTGCTTTTAGTTTATTTTGCTTGCCCTCTGCCAGCAAAAACAGAGCTCGTTTTCACTGGCAGAGGGCTGCAGGAGGCTGTCGCGGCTGAAAATGGGGCCCAGCAGTGCGCAGGGTCCTCCCAAACTCCATTTTTGCTGGCAGGGCCACCGTGGACCAATCCTTTGTTGTTTCCAGGGTGACCCATGGGCCAGATCTAAGCAGCCTTGAGTTTGACACCCCTGAGTCAGATAGGCTTAAGTTATCCTTAGCAGTTCTGTTTTCTTTAAGCCAACAGTTACCTAATGTATTTTTGACTGTATGTATAATCTGATGCACTTGCTCAGATTTTCTACTGGCGAGGCAGTCAGTTGACTCAAAGGATGGGAAAAATCTGGACACTAGTTATCTCTTAAAGTTGGCCCCTCTATTTAATATGCTGTTTCTCACCCTATCGGCCATCCGTTGAGCTTTTTCTTTTTCTTTTCTTTTCTTTTTTTTGCATTAGGTTTAATGCTTCTTCTGATTTATTGGGCAGTCCTTCATCTTCCCAAACAGCTGTTCAGCAGAAATGGACAGGTACTGGGTTTTGACAGATTTCTACCCAAAGGACAAGGCCATCTGCCAATCACCATGGTTTTTTATTGGACAGGTGGTTTCTTGTGGGCCAGTGACACTTGGAAAGGCAGCGGATCTAGAGGGTTCACAAATAGCTTTGCTTAACATGCTTTACACACCTGAAAACAAGAAAACTATTATCTGGTGGCAAACCAGAACAGGTGTTATAAAGCAGGATAGGAATGGTTAGTAAGGACAGTAAGTTTAGCTAGTATAGTTTTATGCCAGATCAAGAACAATTAAATAGTCAAGGAGGAAATTGTTACTTTGTTGGGATTTCACTGATACTGCACCAAACCTAACAATGCATTCACTCTCAATTACACAACTAACACTATGAAATCAGATTGGGTGCAGTGCTGATCCTAAACTACTCACAGACCTCTTAATAGAGTAAAAAATAGACATTTACTAGGTAGTATTACAGGAACAAAATTGAAGCTAAGATAAAACACTAAGGAGCAAGAGTCAATAGAACGTATTTCATATATGTTTACATAGGAAGAGAAGGGTTATTCTTCAGAAAATATAGATTCAATATTGATAAAATAAAACTTTCTATTTCCACTAAGTGTTAGAATATTTGTTATAAGCAGCCATTATAGTGTAAATGGTCACTGTACATATTGTGATCACCATGCATGCATTTTTTGTCCAGTCAGCACTGGGCAGATATTGTTACCTGATCACTTTCAGTAATTCCATCCCATGTCCATGTGTGCAACTTTGAAGCATACTTCAGCACCTATGGTTGTTAGTGATGAAACTATTTTTATTGCATTGCTATTGGTATTTGCCATTTAGTTTCAGATTACAGATAGGACAATAGGGCAGTTACCCTGAAATATACCCGAATTATTTTATGGTATTAGTTAAACTATTCTGGAAAGTCCAATGTGATTTAGGAAATATGTTTGGGATAATAAAGCAACAAATACTGAAGAAATCAGGTTGATAAAACAATATTTTGCCATTCTTTTTTTTCTTTCTTATGTAAGTCTCAAGCCTGCTATCCATTTAATCTTCCAGCAGAGGTGTCAGTGGGATGGGATGACATTACAAAAGATCCAGACATAGAAAGTGTGAACACCAGTAGGTCAAGGGTCTGAAAGAAATGGGAGGCAATAGAGTAAGTCTTATCAGCCAGTTTATTTATACCCCATGAGTAAACACTACTTCGATATCAGTGAAGCTGATCCTATACTTTAGTAGTAACTGTTATTATTCATTAGATTTATATCCTTCTTTATGTCAAGCAGTGAAGAAATAAGGCTCTACCTTCATTTTACCTCTAAAAGAAGTTCCTGGTGTGGTAGAAACTATACTGAGAAAAATGGCTGACTTAGTCATGGCCCAGCCCTCATCACACTGGCACAGAGATATTTTGTGCACACACTAGTTTGCTTACAATAATTTCACAGTCTGTAGCACTTTTATTTTTAAATACAGGATTGTAACATAGAGTGCTTTCTAAAATTACTAACATAATTAAAGAAAGGCCTACATGGTTGGTAAAGTTTGAGCTAAAGTTAAGGTCAAATAATTATGGAGGCATAGCTGTGCAGTAAACAAGGTTATTTCTGGTCAAGTAAATGTTTTACCCCAAGACCATCAGAGGACACACATGGAAAAACTACTGTCCTGGTGGTGGCAGAGGCTGCTATGGAAGCTCTAGTCTCAATATATTTAAAGGATAAGCAGTGGGAGAAGGTTGTACACCAGTGTTTGATTCTTGTTCCTAATAGTTCCTCAAGCCTTTTGCTTGGCTGCTTCTTCCTGAATGTACATTGAGTGGAGAAAGTAGATGAAGCATAAAGGGGGAAGGAAAAACAAAGCAAAATCAAGATAGAGAGCCGGCATACCGCCCCCCATAAGCCTGGCTTATTCTTCTAAGGGCTGAATGGAATGACAATTCAAAAAAGATTGTGGGAAGAAAGGTTAATATTATGCAAATCTTTTGAAAGTCATGTTTTCTGTATCCATTCCACACGGATACAAAAGGGTGGGGTTTTGCTCATGCTGTCACAACTACTCTCTGGTATAGTTTCACCTCATCATCCTTGGGGAGACTAACTCTAGTTTATAGTATGATTGTCATTAGAACTCTTTCACTTTGAGGTGAAAATCCTAATTTACCAGCTGTTATGTGCATCCTGAGGAACCAAAGTGATGCGTAATAGAATATCAACTTAATAGTAACTTTTGGGCAAAGAACAACTGGTTGCTTAATCAGCTATGTCTGTTCCATTCCATGTTTGACAAATTGTTTATATTATTTTGATTTAACTGAAGACATTTTAAAAATGGGAAGGTTTCATGTTTCCCTCCAACCTGGTTCTCTTAAGCAGAGGTTACACCAGAACAGATGATCTGGACCGTGATCACCATCATATGAGGACATTTTTAACAGATTATACTTCCATAGCAGGAATAGAAGCAACAGCTAAACTTCAGTAACTGCACGTGGTCTGTTGTTGATAAGCGATTGTGGCTCAGTACAAAGTCAGTGTTTCTAAACAAATATTTATTCTATTAATTTCTTCTGCAAACTATTTTCTGTACCTCTGAAGAAAAAAATGCTTTTTCAGTGACGTGTGTTTGTTTTCTTGCCATAATGTATCTTCTATCTTTTCCTGGTGTGTGGGTCTCCTATTCTACTTGAGATACCAATAAAAAAAGAAATAGTATTCAGTAATTGTGGAAATCCACCAATATTAAACACACTTTTACACTACATTATTATCTGTGAAATAAACCATGAAATCAATAGCTTTTAAATATGATTGATTTTGTCAAGATTACATTTTGGTTTAAGTTAGATAGCATACGCACACCCCAAAAAGTTAGCTTCAATGCTTATTTTAAATTCATTAAATGGACTTGTGCTTGCTTATAACATGTGGACTTAGAATGCAATCCACCAAGGAAAAAATAATGTACAGTGTGCACATCATGAAGGTCTAAATCAAAATACAATTTAACTGTAAATTTCAGAATAGCTTTGATTTCCCTCTCTGCACACCTTAGCCTGATCTGTCACCAAATGGATGTTTAGTTTTATGGAAATTCATTTGTTTATAATGAAAACATCAGTGTCAGCTTATTTCCAAAAATGTATTTCTTCCAAAAGCCATATCAGGTTTAATCTCCAGGAAAAAACAGTTTTCATATTGACTTAGAAAGCTCAAGTGTGGTGCAGTTCTATATATGTTTATTTTAAAGTAAACTTCACATTGTTCAATTAAACGTTCAAGTAAGCACGGATATGAGTCTAATGTAGATAGACTGTTTTCCTGATTTAGTGATCCAACTTGAGCCACAGCCAAGAGCATAATCAGGCTACTTTTAGCCAGCATTCTGTAGCAAGTTTGTTTATCCTAAACTTTCTGAGTCTTTGGAATACTAGCTTTATTCAAATAGTCATGTTTTTCCAAACTGATCATCCTTCAAATAGAAGATTTGGAACTTTAAAAATGTCCAGTGCTGAATGGAGGGAAGGAAAGAGAAATCCCGCAATTAATACATAACTTTGAAGCTAGAAGGAATATGTATGTTGAAGTATTTCTGCTGTGAATAGGTTCAGCTAAAAGTCCCTGAGGAAATGCCCATTGAGGAAAGCTAGGACCAGTACGCAAGCTAACCTAAGAAAAAGCTTAGCTGTCTTTATTGATTCTATCCTACAAGGAACCCAAGTTCACTTTCTGAAGATCCTAAGAAACACTGCTTGAAAACCACAATATGATTCCTTGTATTTCTCCCACTGGCATGAAATAGTAAGCAATTCCACGTCATCTCAGATTGCTAGCTTATTTGTGTCAGTATACATCAATTTGCACAAAAAGCATGACTTTATATAAACAAACCCATAGCTGGTCTGAAAGAAATTTCCACAAGCAGACTTTCCTGCTACTTTAGTGGGAAATGATCCACGTTATATAAAAATCAGCAACAAATTTTGTGTTATGTGCAAATATGGCTCTGTGCTGTGGTGGCACAGTGGCTAGAATGCAGTATTGCAGGCTAATTCTGCTGACTGACTGCAGTTTGATTCTTATTGGCTCAAGGCTAACTCAACCTTCCATTCTTCCAAGGTCGGTAAAATGAAGACCCAGATTGTTGGGGGCAATATGCTGACTCTGTAAACTGATTAGAGAGGGCAGTGAAGCACTGTAAAACAGTATATACCGTAAGTCTTAAGTGCTTTTGCTATTGCTAACTGTATATACATAATTGAAATGCTTTTCAAAAACATATGCAAGGATTGGAACTTGTGAAAGGTTTGCAATATCAAAATGAATATTAGCTATACTTTTAACTGACTGAAAATGCTATTCATTTAAATAATGCAGGACTGATTAAAGGTTTCTACCATTAGGTATGTAACGAGAGTCTTCAGAGGAACAGGAAGACCACTGTCTCACTGATTATTAAGAATTCTGGTTTTCTCCCTCCCAGTTCAATAAATGTATTTTTGGAAAGAGGCTATGGACTGTGGCATAAACCTAATCAGGAACTGTGATTAAACTGTTAAACATCCTTCTTCTGTACATATTTCTCACTCATCAAAAACACTACATATGCCAATAAAATATTGTTTTGGTTGCTAATTCTGAAGATATATTGATTTATTTTTATTTTATTTTATTTGCATTTTTTTTAATTGCCAAATAATCTCAATAAGATAGATACATTTAATCTATAGTGCTAAAAAATGGGGGAGAATATTTCATACAAATAAATATGTATATACAGTGGAACCTTGGGTTGTGAACACAATCCATTCTGGGATTGTGTTTATGACCCGAATTGGTTGCACCCCGAAGTGATGCTTACTGCACATGCGCAGGCATTTCTGTACCTGTGAAGACGGCAAAATGGCACAGAAAGGAAGTTTTCCATGCCATTTTTGTTCGGAAGATGAGTTTTGGATTGTAAACTAGTCCAAAACTCTGCTGGATTTTCGGATCAGAACCTTAGTTGGTCGCAAACCAAAGCGTTTGCAATCTGAGGTTCCACTGTAATGGAATTTGGTACCTTCCAGGATTTGGATTTAACTTTACTGATGACAACAGATAGAGAACTATGGGAATTATCCATAATACTTAAAGGATACCTCATTGCCTGTCCCAGTCATTCCTGGGAAAGAGAATAAACTTTTGGCTTTTCATGAGCTTTGAGCATGGAATGTGTGAAAGACCATAAGTTGGAGCAAATAATTCAACTGTAGTTTGTATCTTGCAAAATTATGTCAAAGGGCATAACTGCATCCTTTCCATCTGGGAATATATCTGATCTCTTATTTAGGTTGGCTTGTTGATTAGTGGGAAGTATACAAGGAGGACATCTGGAAACTCTGTGGGTTTTCTTTCCTAGGGGCTCCACTGAAACAGAATTTATTAGACAAACTTCTTCTCATTTTTATCCTAATTTGGCATTGCCTCATCTGTTGCTGCCACTATTGAATTTTTCTTCCATGGATCCAGCACTGGGACCACCCTTTAACTCCATATGGGATATGTCTGACATCTGCAGGAAACCAAATGCCAACTGCAATATGTTTTTGGCAGCAGCTGAAATTTTGTCTCTTTTCTTGGCAGTCTTCCTGTATGATCTTTCCTTTCTTCAACTACTCAGCACTGCCATGCTGGCGACTTTGCTTTAGAGTTAATCAACATGGTCACATAGCAGAGAAGTTCTAGTCACTTGGCTTCGTAAAAGCTAACAACTAACATCATTTTTGGCTGCTAGGCAAAAGATCAGTTGCACTGGCATATAAAACAAGGGTCATGTTTAGGATTCTGCTGCCCAATGGCAACAAGCCAGCAGCTGTAGAGATAAATGCTGTTATATATCTATTTTCCCCTCCCCCTTTCAGTTAAAAGAATGTGGTTTCAATTAGAAAATGTGGTTCTTATATAGGGAAATATCTTAAGCAGACTCAAGCAGCAGGAATGCTGTATGGTGTTCCCATGTTTTGTTCTGTATCCTCACAAGACAGAGCTTGATGCTATATTTTTAATTACAGTAGGTGATTTCAAAGTCTATTCAACCTGTTTTTTCCTTTTTCAGAATACTTTTCTAGTAGCAGTGTAAGGCCATTCAGAAGTAATTATTTTGATTTGGGGTTAAACATTACAGATAGAAATTCACACGTTTGTTTTATTTCTTTAAAATATTATATATTATCATCCATGAATGTTGATTTCATAATTATTTACCATACCAAAACGTATATGATTTAAGTAACCAACAATCCCAGAGGTGGCATTCAGTTGCTTTGGACTGATTCTATCAAACTGGTAGTAATGATTCTGCACAGTTTGGAGAACCAGAAAATCGCACTACTGGCTGGCCCTGCCCCACCCCACCCTGCCCTATATATCTTGCCTTCGCCATGTGGCCCAGCTAAAATCCTCACCTCTGTGCCTAGCCTGCTCTGCTCACCAAAGATAAGCATGCTGGCCACTCGCCCTTTGCCTTGGGTCAGGGCCTGGGGGCGCACTATTTCCCATGTCAGGCCTTGCCCCAGAGCCTCTGCCCACTCACTGTTTCTCGGCCAGGTCAGGGAGCGTACCATTTCCCCGCTCCAACCTTGCCCTGGAGCCTCTGCCTGCCTTGGCTGGGTCGGGGAACATGCCATTCCCCAGCTCTGACCTTGCCCCAGAGCCTTTGCCCACTCGCCATTTGCCTTGGCTAGGTCGGTGAACGCACAATTCTCCCACTCCGACCTTGCCCCGGAGCCTCTGCCTGCCTTGGTTGGGTCAGGGAACATGCATTTCCCCAACTCCGGCCTTGCCCTGGGCCTCTGCCCTCATGCCACTGCCCCCTTTTGGCCTCAAACTATGCCCCCAGGCCAAAACAATTTATTTGGCCTGTGGCCTGCCGCACTAGGCCAAAGGGCTGCAGGGCGGGGGGGCAGCGTGGGCGCAGGAGGGCTGAATCAGTTTGGGAATGGACTGGACTGGACTCCAGAAAGCGCTGCAGCAGAGATCTTGCAGCCACTTCTTCCATTCCTTGCCGAGCCTTGGTCTCTTGCAGAGATGCTCCATCTGCTCTCCAGGTTGGTAGATGCTTCTCTCTGCTGCTGCTCTTGCTGTAATTTAGCAGCTGTGAGTTGCCACTTTCCTCTAAGTCCCATCTAGAAAGCACTGCAGCTGACAGAAACAGCATTCAACATGGCTTCTGCTTCTCTGTGCTTCAGTGCTTTCCGGATGGGACTTAGAGCAAAGTGGTGGCTCACAGCTGCTAAATTGTACAAGATGCTCTTGCAGTAGTGCAGAGAGAAGCAGCCACTGTCCCAAAAAGGCTGCTTGGTCAACTTTCACTGTAGGGCTGAAGCCATGCACGCTCATGTGCAGAAGCTGTGCGCACTTGCATTTTCAGCAAGCTGGTGGTGAAATTATTTGAAACCCACCACTGACAATGATCCCTTCCATCCCACCAAATTGATAGATAAAAGGTAAACCAACAATATGATAACATAAAAGTAGATATTTGTTGTTCAGGGTTGAAATGAAGGATTGTTGCTCTCTGAGCTTGGTTGTTTTCTTGCAGTTGTTTCATTACTCAAACTAGGTAACATCATCAGTGCTAGTACAACCAAGCTGAGAAAGCAAGAAAACAACCAAACTCAGAGCCCAGGACCTCTTGATGTGATAAAACACCTGAAAAAGTACAATGTGTTCAGCTGGAATCTGAAAACTGACAGTGCTGATGCCTGGCATGTTTTCTTAATGAGGTGTTTCACAATTGATGCACACTTTAAAAAAGCTTGGAATTGAAAATGGACTTTCCAACATTTTCATTTGCCTGTTGGTGGCTATTCACTGTCAGGTCAGTCCCTGACTTCCTAGGGTGATTTTAATCTCCATATCCACAGTCATGTGAAATATTGTAGATGATTTGCATTTTTTTGAATAATCTTCTAGCACCTATCTAATATCTACAATACAAGATGATAGTAAAATCTATGCCCCTTCTCAAGTTCTCATAAAGAACTGAATACATTATGTTTTGTGCTAGATAAATATTTTGCTTCAAAATTGGCAAATCTGTATTGAATTTAAAAGCTATACATTAAAAAAATCATGCTGAGAAACTTCTCAACACATGTTAATTGGAAACATATGACAATAATTTCTCAATGAGAACATTGTCCTTTAAGGGCACGGCATGCTCTTAATATGAAGAATGACTGATGACTAGTGGGTGGGGTGGGAAGCACAAGTAAAAAGATTGCCAAGGAAATAAAGCTGGGGGAAGTTACAAATACATTTGTAATGGTCAATAATTGCTAGCCTTCATTTGTTAGAAATTGTCATGACCTGTTCTTACATGAATCACAACCAAGACGGCTGACAAGGAAGACGAAAAACACTGAAGCTATTAATATCTTTTTCAAGGACAAAGAGAAAAAATTCAAAATTAGAAAATGATAAATTCTTTTTTCAAAAGTAAGCAGGCAAAAGGTTAGTAGGATCGTAAAAATACTGTAAGCGAAACAGATATACAGTTCAAAAGCTGGTCAAAGTCTGTTCCCGAGTAAGGAGTTTTCCACTTGGCACCAAACACTGTCAGAGAAAAACATGAGCTATTCTAGCATTCTACATTCTGGCAGAAGGCAGGGAAAAGTCCCGCTCGCTTGTTTTTACCAAATGTGTCAGAAATTAACAAGAAAGCCCCTGCCAAAGATCCAAGATGATGTGTTGGTAAATACCTTATCTGATTGTTAATATAACACTAACACAATTGATTAAAATCTCTTACGGTGATCTGTGAGGAACAAAATTGGTCACTGTCTTAGCATAGATTTCAGATATTTTTTATATGGACAACCTTAATCTTTTATTAAATCACTTGTACTATGTAAATTGAGAACGTAGACTCAATTCATGGTCATGAGATAAAAGTCATAAAATAATGCCATGAAAATAAAAGAGCAGATAATGTCTTAGCGGCATAGCAAACCTTGAAAACTATAGGTGGCCTTCACCCAAATATTCTATACTACTAGTTTAGTAAATTGTAAGGGACAACCCTTGAACGGACAGGGTAAGGAATCACTGTAAGGAAAATAAAAGTGGCATATCAGTTGGGTTGGTGAGAAACATTGCCCTAGTTCATGGTTTATTTAAATGTGGTTTATTAAATTTTTTAATGGCCCTGTAAACCGCCCTGAGTCCTTCAGGAGAAGGGCGGTATATAAATAAAATAAAATAAAAATAAATAAATAAATAACAATTACATGGATACTACAATATGCTAGCCAGAAAAGAAGCAAATATGCAAGTTAGTCATGGTATTTGACAAACATTTTGCCACAAACTGTTTGGATTCTGTTAGCAATTAACATTTTTAGAGCAAGGGTGCAGGGGATGTTCACAGTCATCTGCTACCATCAAGCGAATGCAAGAAACAGTCAATTTACTGTTACACAGAGTAAAATATGGAAAGAGAGAACTCTGATCTAGATTTAAGTCCAGGATAAAAGTTTCATAGTCATATGCCTTCAGGCATCTCTTTCCAGGAAGAATTTGGTTGAAGCATCCTGATGACTCAGTGTAACAAACTAGAACTAAATCCTTAATTATTTAAGACTGGAAACCATTACCAACAATGAAAACAGCACTTTTCACTAAAATTTTGATTTTTATGAAGCGACCCTGTCTGCACATGTGCAGAAGGAGAAATCAGATTCCTTTCCAGATGTTTGTCCACCATCCAAATTTTGAGTCATGAATTGATTCAAAACTTGGGTGGCTTTTTTGGTCAGGAACCGATTTGGTCATGAACAGGAGCGCTTGTGAACCGAGGTTCCACTGAATCTGGCAGTGATTCATATACTCTACATTCGTGCTCTGGAAATTCATCACTATTAACAAAATGTCAACAGAAATAAGCCTATGATGGTCTCAAAGATCATCATCTCCTAGGATCAAAAAACGAGACAAAGAATACATTAGGACACATGCTTTCCTAAATAATACTTTGCCTTAAACAGTTTATTTATGCCTACATTGTCTGGATTTGTACAACACCAAAATAAAACAAACCATATTAGCGTTTAGCATAATTGGCATAATTTTTCTAGTGAAAAAGTATAATCTCAGGTCTTTTTTCCTGTTATTATATATCTTTCTTGCAAGGTTGGTGCTCTCCAAATATAATAACAGAACAGAATAACAGAGTTGGTAGGACCTTGGAGGTTTTCTAGTCCCATGTTTTGCTCAAGTAGGAATCCTTATGCCATTTCAGACAGATTGTACTCTATTCTCTCCTTAAAATCCTCCAGTGAAGGAGCACTCACAATTTATGAAGGTGAGCCATTTCACCGACTGATTTGTTTATTTATTAATTAAATCGATTCACTGCCCATTTCATTTCAAATGGGCTCTGATTACTTGTTCTGACAAGAAATTTCTTCTTATTTCTAGATTGGTTCTCTCTTTGATTAGTTTTTATCCACTGCTTCCTGTTCTGCCTTCAGGTACTTTGGAGCCTAGGTTGACCCCCTATTCAACGGACTACAATTCCTATAGTATACCAATTACCACAATGACAATTGAATGGTCCAATTAGGCAAAAATGAAAGTATTCAGTGTAATGTAATAATCAAGTTATTAATAATCAAATCTAGCAGGACTACCAGATTCTGTAACAGCTTTATTCCCTATGCCATCCATCTCGCAAGATTCATTGTTCTCACCATGTACGTGTATACAGCAGAACTAGACTGTATTGTTTGTCTATGTCATACAATATACATATATTGTATGTATATACCCACATGGGTATATACATAATTTTGTATTTATTAATTACTTTGTATTTATTTATGTTTATGTAGTGTATATTGGAGGTGGAGACCTTTTGAAAGCTGTATGCTATGAAATTTCATTTTAATGTATGCCAATAAGGGTACATTCAAAGTGGCAATGTTATTCTAAATCTAAGTTCAGCTGTAAGGTAAAATGATTGGAAAGATAGTTGCTCAGAATTAAGAATGTGCTTCATGACACAACAATTTGAAAATGTAGCCTGAGGCAAAAAAGAAATAAGGCCAGTAGAGTTGTGGTGTCACTGAAGCAATGTCTGTCATCATTAGAGCAGTAGTGTTCTTTTTGCTCTCTCAAAACATTCTTTGTGCAATCTGTGCCCAAAATCAAAATATATTTCTGGTGTTTTGATGTGTTTTGCCATACTGAGACAAGGCTGGCAGATGCGGAAAAGGGAAAAGGAGAAAGGACTAGGCGAGCAGACAAAGTAACTCCGACAGCTGCTAAGGGGAGACAGTTATGATACACACTAGCCTTGTCCTCTGGTTGATCTGGATTTCATTTCTTCCAAATCCTGGAACAACCCAAAAGTTCTAGGTTTGTTTCTGCCAAATTGCAATTGATCCAAAACAGCTTGGCAGAACTGCTAAAATGAGTTATAGTGTTCCAAGTTCAAAATAAGATGATGTTTCCTTTTTATGGACACCCAGTTTAGAAAGTAGACACAACAACTTGGCATAACTACAGAGTTCTCAGCCTGCCATTAGTTAACATTAAGGAAAAGGAGAAGGCCAAAAATGAAAAGTTTGAGGAAAATCACCATCATCTGTGTTGGTAGAAAGTTTTGTAAAATTAATTGTAATAGGGTATTATATTATTGATACTATCTATACGTTGTTTTCTTGGTTATAAACCTAGTAGTTTAATTAACATAGTGATAATATTGACTATGTGGGATTAGGTTAACATCTGAATGTCTTTTTGTTCTTTTCAGAGGATGTTGGGAAGATAGGGCAAATCAGTAGATAATATGGCATTTTACCTCAATCATTATAAATTGCTTAAGGTAGATTAGAACTGTGGGGAGAAATCTCTCTCTAAAGTTTGGCTACCTAGGCTTTTTAGTGGCCAGATTAGCCAAACTGAGATCTCTGTTCTGCAATCTTGCATTAGCCAAATTTTTAAAAAAGTAGACATTAACACACAACTCCTCCAAAAAGAAATAATAAAAAAAATAAAAAGCCTAGCTCTGGTTTGTTAGAAGAGGAAGGTTTTTGTTAGAAGAAATATCCATCAGATTCAGTTCCAAGCACTGGAGACAAAATGGAGGCTGGAGGCTGATTGGAAAGCTGGTCCATTTATTGATGAACAGAACCCCATGTTTGTAGTTCTGGTGCAGCTGACCACATGTTGAGAGTGTGGGGTATTTATACCTTCTCTTGGGCTTTGCACTTGAAATTCCTATTCTAGAACATGTATTCTATTGGCTGTTGTTAATAATGGGGGTCATAGCTTGCTCTATAGGTTGTCTGAGCTCCCAGGTTTGGTTGAAGTTTGCTGCTGAGATTACAGCACTCTGAGCATAGCACTCTTGAGTGAGTGCTATTTGCTTATGAATAGAGCTATCTTATCTTTTTATCTCTTAAATGCTGACATCTACTGTGGGCTATTAAGGAAGGTGCATGATTCTTCATTTCTCATCCAAGGAAATATAATATTCTGCCTTTTTCATATATCTCAAAATATTTCATTCTTCTAGGAGTGGGTTGGGTGCTAACTTTCTACATCTTTGTGAGATGGCAGAAAATCAGTAGACAAAGCCTGTTTCTCCATTATTTTCCTATCCACTCACCCAATTTGTCAGCAATAATTATTGGAAGATGGTTTCCAATAAAACCAAACTCCTTTTTGTAGTTTAATTAGACTGTGATGTGTAGTACTTTTGCAGAACTTGAAGCTCCTAGTTTAAAAAAAAAAGTCTGTGCAGCCTGATTCAAATCCCATGAAAGGCCATTAATGTGATTGCAATTGTTATCTTAGTTGCTACTGTTGTTGTCAAATTTCTTTATTCCATTGTTCTTTCAGTTCAAGGTTGGTTTCCTTAATCAAATGTGCATTTATAGAGTTACATCCCTGGAAAAGGAAAGCTATAATGCAGGGTGTCAAACTCACAGCGTCACATTGTTGTCATATGACACACTGCAACTTTTATCCCCTTTGCTAAAACAGGAGTGGGCATCGCCAGTGTGGGACACCCCACTATAATACATACCACAAATAGTCTTATATTAAAAAGAAAGTCACATCAGTCTCATCAGTCTGGTCAGTCCCATTAGACTGACTCTCAAGCCATTCCTTGATATCAGACAAATCTAATTTGGTTTGAAAATGGTAAAATGGTATTACAATCCCTATTTTTTTTTTCAGCTGAATTTCATGAAGGTTAGGTCTGCCTTCACTCAAATGCAATTTACTAGATCAAATAAACATCCCACAGAAGCATTCAGACATCACTCCGAAGTCAGTTAAGGTTAACCATACAGTAGTGAACTTTGTTGGCATTTTGTGTGGCTTACCAGGTTGTATGCACCCAGTTTGTTTGGATTGTGCAAAGCTCTATATACCCTGAAAAGAGGTAAACCTTATAGGCAACCTAAGCATGATGCATGAATGCAGCTTTGTTCAGAGTCACTGTGCCACAAGGGAGACAGTCCAGTTCACTGGTTTAGTGTGCTGGCTGAGAATTACGGTAATCATCCTGTTGTAAAACTCAGATGAAATGTTATAAATCCATTCTGAATCTTGCTCCCAAACACTGTCTACCTCTTTCCTTTTTTATTGTTAGTAAGTCAATCTTACCTGAGGAGCCTATACTAACCTCAAAGCTTGGTAACACCAACTTGTTCATAGAAGATTTCTCTCCCTTTGCATATGAACCACGTTCAACATGCTCACTTAGCATTATCCGTTCTGCCCTGGCTTGGATCGCTCTTTTGCTCTACCCAAAAGCCTGCAAGCACAAAGTATTTGTTGTGGCCCCGGGTCCCGAGGGTGCCTTAACCTCAGTTGAGGATTCAGAGGATGATGATGATGAACTGGAAATGGAAACAGGCAATGTGCTGGTGGGGCCTCCTCCCCTGGCATGCCAGCAAGAGCTGACTGTTGCCAGCTTACCACCGGACCCCAGCCAAACTGAAGAAGGGCCAGAACAGCAAGTGGAAGCTGGTAGCAGTGGGGGACAACCGTTGTTAGATGCCAGGGAGAAAAGAAAGGCTCAGCGTCAACAGCAGCAGCAGCGTGCTAGGAGGAGGGGCCGGGAGACATTGGGTCACTAATTGGGCCACACCCTGCAAAGTATAAGCAGTGGGTGGCTATGCCAGAAGTTCATGGAGAACAATTCATTCATTCGTTGGATGTCTGCATTTTCCTCTGGATTAATTGCCTGTTTGAATTCCACAGTGAAGCTTCTAGCCTCTGCAGTTTGTTATCTCTTGGGACTAGTGCCAGTCTTTGACTGTTTGATTGATAACTCTGGCCGTGTGTTTGTTAGCTGCTGTTTAAAGGGACAGTGTCTATAAGCTATATTAGATTTTATTGTGCTGGGGTTTTGGTTTTGTGTCTTGCCATTGGAAGTTGGGGACAGAACAGTATTCCTTGTACAAAGAGAAGATCTTAACTCAATGTGCATTCTGATCCAACCATACCCAAATACAAATCTTTTCTGGGGAAGACTGGTGACTTTACTGACCGCTTTGTACACAAAGGTCCTAACTTTAATGATCCCACTTAGGTTGGGGAAGTCCTATGTTTGTTAGAATTTAAAATTAGAATAGGATAGAGCTGAAGGACCTTGGAGGTCTGCTCAAGCAGGAGAACCTATACTATTTCAGATAAGTGGCTATCTAGTATCTTCATAAAAACCTCCAGTGATGGAGTACCCATGATTTCTAAAGGCAAGCTATTCCACTGTTTAATTGTCCTCACTGTTAGGAAGTTTCTCCTTAATTCCTGGTGGCTTCTCTCTTTGGTTACTTTCCAACCATTGTTTCTTGTCCTGCCTTCTGGTGCTTTGTAGAATCATTTGACGCCCTCTTCTTTCTGGCAGCCTTTCAAATACTGGAATACTGCTATCATGTCATCCCTAATTCTTCTTTTCTTTAGATTAGCCAAACCCAAATCCTGTGGCAATTCTGTTTTAGTCTCCAGACCTTTGATCAGCTTAGTTGCTCTTCTCTGGACTTTTCCCAAGGTCTCAATTCAACATCTTTTTTGTAGTATAATGACCAAAATTCAGTATTCCAGGTGTGGTCTTACTAGGGTTTTGTAAAGCAGTACTAATACTTCACGTATTACTCTGAATCTAGAGCTAGTCAAAAAAACAGAGAGGTGGCTCAACAGTCTGACTCACAAAACCATTCCTGTTTTGCTGCAGGTCCCAACAGGAACACCTCTAGATCTTTTAATACTGCCTTCAATTGCAGACTATTAATAATTTTTTTAATCTTCTGTTAATCTGAACTGGCATGAGGTTCTTAGGGAAGGATGTCCACTTGGATTCTTCACTGGTTTCCTATGTTTTCTTCTAGATTTGGTTTCATTTATTTTCTCCATTGTCCCTGCTAGAACTGTACCAGCAGGTGCCTGTATGGGAATTTCTTCTTTCAGACCATTTCAGCCACATGTTCTATCAATACATTGGACTTTTTAGAGAAAGGTTTTATTTTGAAGGCATTTTAAGATATTTATTTATTTATTTATTTACTTACTTACTTACTTACTTACTTACTTATTTATTTTGGTGGTGGTTTTCTCTGTGTTGAATTTAACTGCTATTTCATCCTTCTTCTTCTGTTTTGGAACCCAAATATCATA
Source organism: Mimophis mahfalensis (assembly GCA_032468015.1). Taxonomy (NCBI): domain Eukaryota; kingdom Metazoa; phylum Chordata; class Lepidosauria; order Squamata; genus Mimophis; species Mimophis mahfalensis. The sequence goes on along the minus strand of JANHFR010007311.1, from coordinate 376,210 downwards.
GCTAGGACGTGCTCCTTCCTCTCTGGTTAATTGGAGGTGTCTTGTTTGCCAGCTCTTCTCCCATCTTCTCCACCATCAATCACTGGGAGGGAATTGGAATTGGTTCCTTGTACGAGATCAAACTGCATCCTAAAGATAATGAATCTGGGATGTAATCAGCTGGTGGGTGGAGCCTCCATTAAACAAAAACTAAATGATAAATGGCTTGGAGTGAATATCAGAGCACAGAAACCCCCCAGAGTAGGGCTGAGGAGCTTAGCTCTGCAAGATCTGTGGGGCAGGTTAATAAATCCTGCAGGAGCAGACAAAGCACAATTAAACACGGCTGAAGTAAGTCAGAGTAAAAAATGCTGTTAAATGTTTAACACCTAGTCTGCTCAAATTTAATATTACTCCTGTCTTGTAATTTGCACTGTTCTAAGCTTAACAAACAAATATTGGCTCTCCAAGAATTCATTATTAGTCCTTTCTGAGCCAGGAAAAGTTTTTTGTTTCTTCTTACAGACCATTTCATCCATATATGCTTTTAGAAACAGAGATTTTATCTTGATTGCATTTTAAGATTTTCTTGCCCTGCTTTTGTTTGATTTGATAATGTGGATGTTATCAGTGTTTCTCTTGTAGGTTGCCACAAGAGCTTCTAGCTGTAGGTCAAGTAATACATTCTTAAAAGTAATAGAATGTTTTTTTTAATGACTTGTAGCCAGGCTTGATACTGCTGAGCAGGTGTGTGTGTGTGTGTGTGTGTGTGTGTGTGTGTGTGAGAGAGAGAGAGAGAGAGAGAGAGAGAGAGAGAGAGGGTTACCCTTTCCAGGAAACACATTGCAATAAAACAAATTGCTTTCTTTTGTTTTCTGCAACCTGACCAGGTTCTCCTGATTCATTAAAAAGTAAAATGACTGGCGAATGGAGAAACAAAGTTTTTTTTAATTTATATACAGGGAGTCCTCAATTTACAACAGTTCATCTAGTGACCGTTCAAAGGTACAATGGCACTAGAAATAACTTATGACCGTTTTTCACACTTAAAACCACTGCAGAATCCCTGTGGTCATGTAATCAACATTCAGATGGTTGACAACTGATTCATATTTATGACTGTTGCAGTGCCCTGGGGTCATATGATCCCCTTCTGCGTCCTTTTGACAAGCCAAGTCAATGGAGGAGCCAGATTCACTTAACAATTGTGTTACTAATTTAACACCTGCAGTGATTCACTTAACAAGTGTGGCAAGAAAAGTTGTAAAGCGGGGTAAAATTCACTTGACAAATATGTCCTTTAGCTACAGAAATGTTGGGCTCAATTGTGGTCATACATCAAGGACTACCTGTATTTATGTATTTATTTATTTAATCTATAGCCACCAAACTCAGTGATTCTGGGTGGCTTCTTTTCTAGTTCTAAATTTTCCTCATGAGCAAATTTTCCTTCTTTCTCTCTTTCTAGCAGAGCTTATTAATTTAATTACAACTGCCAGGATGACACAGACTTTTTAACTTTGCTTTTCAAGGAGGTAGGAGTAATGGAAAGATTATGGAGGTGTACTAAGTTAGCACCCAACCCTCACCTAGAAGAATGAAATATTTTGGGAAATATTAAAAAAGGCAGAATATTATATTTCCCTAAAGGAGAAACAAAGGCTGCTTGGAAAGCAGCCCCCACCTTTCTTAATAGCCCAGCAGGACTGGGCCAGCCTTCAAGACAAAAGACCTTCAGCTCCAAGGTCTTTTTTTAAGACATGGCCTTTCAGCACTTAATAGGACCATTTATCAGAAGACACAGAGCCCATTGCAATCTCCTAAGGACATTGCATCACCCAGCAAACTTCAACCAAACCTGGGAGCTCAGACAAACATGACCCCATAGGAATCTGACAACAGCCAATAGAATACATGTTCTTGCACAGGAACAGGAAGCTCAAGTTCAAAGGCCAAGACAAGGCATAAAAGCCCCTCACTCTCAACTCCATGTGGTCAGCTGCCCAGAATCACCCATGTGCTTCTGCTCCATCAGTCAACAGACCCTCTTTCCAATCAGCCTTCAGCCTCCATTTTGTCTCCAGTGCCTTTCTCCTGGCTTGGAATTGGACCTGGATATTTCTTCCAACAGAGAGAAAATGCTGCCTCCCCGCTACTTTAAAAACAATTCTTTTACAGGATGTCTGCAACAAAGCCATTCTTCATTCAGAAATGCTACCACAATTCTCATTTGTTCTCATTCCAACCATTCTCCAGCTCTTCAGCTCAGCGTGTATTACCAGTTCCCAGCGGACAAGAGACTTCTGTTCTTTTGCAGAGTAACTACCATGGTCCACTAAGAGCTTTTGTTAGGTCAAAAGATTAGCCTACAGAGAAGATGATACACTCATCTCTGCAGAATTAGAAGGGGGAGCAATTCAATCTGCTGTCTACCTTTTATTTTACTACATTGCGTCCAGAGATGCAGCCAAGGAAATTAAGTCCCAAGGAGATTTGTTGGCTTGTTTTACTGACATCCCATTTTCTCTGAAGATCTCAGAACAGCTTCAATGAAAGTTTCCTTTTACTTAACCTACTCCTCTTTAAGTTTGGTCTGAAAGTGTATGATTGTGCTAATGTCATGCACAGAGCTTTATTTCCAGATGGAGTCTTGATCTCCCCACTCCAAATGCAAAGCCTTAACCATTAGACTATTCTCTATTGCTGGCTTATTCCTTTTTCATATGGCATCTGATATAGTCAGGGGACCAGGAAGATTATTGGCTTCCAGAGGAAGGCCCCTTTATTCTCTGGCTGACTGCTCTGAACCCACATATCCATGGTATACACAACAAAAACACACTGAATGGGCTTGCAGCTGGTTTAAAATAACTATGCAGAAATGCTATTTTTCTCTGTGTTTATTTTGGCTAGTTCAATGAAGTTTAGCTCTTGAAATAAAACCAAACACACCTCCGTAGAACCGAGAAACAAAATCATTTCTACAACCAATCTTTTCTAAACAATAAAGTGGATGGACAATATAGGCCCAGACATACTGATCATAAATATATCTGTGATATGAAAGAAGTTCCAGAATTGTGTTTTGCATTCCCGCCAGCTGGCTGCTGCTGGACTCTCCCCCTCCTGATTTATTCAGCTTCAGATAACACAGCATTGTAAAAAAAAATATTAAAAAAAAAATTCCCCTCAAACAGCAGACAATTACAGGCTCTGTAAAGAGGTGAGAAAAGGGTTAATAATAGATAAAACATTTTCTGTTTTTTGTTCTACAGAGGGAACAAATGCAGGCTCCTTTTGCATCTCCTTCTGAACTGCACTCTCATTTTTAAAAAGGGGCTTGGAAAAGTGCCCGAAGGCCCTCCTCAAAGGCCTTGCATAAATTCAGCAGTCACAGATAAGAGAGCTGATCCTCTTGTGAATTCAGTTGCTAACAATTGAAAGAGCATAGAAATAAACAGATACTTTTCAAAAAGGAGACATGTGCAGAGTGCCTTCACCTAGGATTGAGAACTGCTTTGACAATCCTTCACGATACAGTTCCATGTTAGCCGTAAATAACTCTCCATGATGTAAGGTCTTGTTTTTTGACTTTGCCAGACTTGCAAGATTGAAGAGAGTGCCAACTAGCTGAATGGGCTTTAAATTGGCAAACTGAATGGAAGCGAGCTTATGGCAATTAGAACAGCAGCAATGGTTTCCCTAATGGAGTTGGAGATAGCAGTGCAATTGCTAGAGAGTATATGTTCCATAATAAGTTGCAAATGAAATCCAAATTGCTACCATGTTAATAATGCTCTTCTATGAATCCATGGTGTGATAATCGTTGGAGTAATTTGTAGTTTTGGTCACTGCACATTTTATTGTAAATCCTAGAACTGGCAAAATGGCAAAAAGAAGTTAACCAAAAGACTGGAAAGGGTTTGCATCAAGGAAAAACGATAACATTTGGCTTTTTGTTTTTTGCTCACTTAGAAAGAACTTAGCTACTGTATATAAAATCACGCTTGCTTTAAAAAAGAGGGAGAAAATTCTTTCCCCCTTCATATAATTTCAACTCAAGTAATCCATTGAAACTAAATGGAAATGACCATTATTTATAAAGTAGATAGATAAAAATCAAATAAATGAAATAAATGGAAAGGACCAGTTAAAAGAAGTACTTTGCAACCACCTCATACAAATATGGAGATAATTCTTCTGATAACCCTCAATTACTTTAGAAGGACACAAATTTATGATACTTATCAGCAGCTATTCCGTTGAAGAAGTATGTTGCTTCTGAATTGCAAACTGTATTCTTAAATGCCACTACTGTTGACCCACTGTGGAAGTAGATTGCCACCATTATATCCTTCTCATTAGCTTCTGGCCCCTCTAAGAATGGGTTTTGGTCTGATCCAAGGAGGAATAGATTTCAATTCTCATAATTTAGTTTTCTGCAGTTCTAGATGTAAAAGAATACTGGCTTCAAATTATAAAAGTACTAGCTTCATACTGTGGTCCAAACTTTTGTTGTTTTGTGCACAAGAATGGAAACATTCATTCCAGGCCAGTGATGGTATTCAGCCAGTTCTGACAGGTTCCGGAGAACTAGTAGCCTGAGAACTGATAATTTTGATTGGTTCAGAGAACCGGCAAATACCACCTCGGATTGGCCAATACCAGCAAATACCATCTCTGATTGGCTGCCAGGATAGCCACACCCACCAAACCACACCCACAGAACTGGTAGCAAAAGAAAAAATGAAACCCACCACTGTTCCCGGCCATCAACAGTGAGATGAATCATAGCACAACCCGAGACCAGAATCAAGAGGAAGCATTGAAACACTTCTATTAGAACAGGGCTGTCAAACTTGTGGCCCATGGGCTGGATGCGTCATGAGCTGGCCACGCCCATGCCCCGTTTAGTGAAGGGAATAAATCATGATATGTCACGTGACGCTACCGTGATGCTGCAAGTTTGACACTCCTGCACTAGAAGAAGGTATGATTTAATGGTACAGCGTATCTATAAAGTCCTAGGTTCAGTCTCAGGTACCCCAGTTAAAAACATCCTAGATTTTTTTTTTAACCAATTGGCATAATTGAATTCAGAGGACCAAAATGGGTTCATTTTTGAGGGAAAAGCCTGCAGGTCCTATGAGGCAGAATCAAGTTTTGGTCTTTGTATCAGGTCTCATTTTTTTATGGCTAAGTCTCAGTTCTGGAAGGGATGTGAAGGGACGGAAGAAGTCATCAACAGAAACAAGCATGTAGATCTAATTCTTCTGCCCCTTGCTGCAGATGTCATATTTTATTGCAGAAATTACAGGCAAGTCTAAGCTGCACAGAGGTTTTCAATTTCATCTCAGACAAGGTGACGATATCTGATGACTTCTATGTAAGGGAACGTGATGGAGCCATTGCACACAAAGATTAGCTAAGCATTTTATTAAAGAACACTCGATATGGACCATGTTTATAGGGATTGTTGACCCCTCAATCATGCAGGCTTATATAGCTTAGCAAAATTTCAAGTCACTTTTCCAAAACAGAAATAGGATAGAACATTTCAATAAAACAAATAGAAAAGTGTAACTGTGGGCCAAATATTGCTTTTTCATTGTACTTTTTATATTTTTGATTTTTTTTTAAAGAAAGAATGAATTGCTGGAGGGACGCAATGCTGTCTTAAATTTCTTCTCCGCTGTTTTTCCATATTCGGTCTGGGGAATAAAAATTTACCATGCAAAGTTAATTAGTTCTCATCGTTTGGTAATTTGCCTTTGTTTTCTGCTAGGGCTGGCATTAAAATGAGCTATTGCATTTGTGCAACTGCCGCCTACACAAAAAATTTTAAACACATTTTGTAAAATACTCACAGAACAAAGAGGATTGCTCTATGTTCCTAGAAACAACCAAGGAAATGGAACAGATTTAATATATTCTGTACCAAATGCAGACCTGTTCTAATAAATGACAATATAACAACCAACAGATCATTTATAGGTTGAACAACAGAGAGAGATTTAATCATGTAAGGAGAAATGGGCAGCCATTTGGTTGAGAATTTACAGTAACAATATCTTTTCAAGATTCTATTAACTGAAGGCAATTAAGGCACAAACCTCAGTTTGATGACACCTCAAGATATAGTAGGGGCATAAATATTAGATGGTATGTCCCACCATCCTGTGGAGATTTATTTCTAAGGTGACCTGTCACAGTTCTTGGAGTAATAAAAATCCCCATCTCCTCTTTCCACACAATAGAAAAATGATGAGTACTAAGGTGTACTCTGTACTTTGTACTCTGGCACTGCCCAGAGATACACAAGTATTTTGGGTACATGTTTCTGAACAATACTTTCTCTTCCCAAGTTTCTGTTCCCTGCAATGTTGGAACATTTCATGTGGCCACCTTTTTGCAACCATGAATTTTCATTATGTAGCCATAACTAGACCTTTTTACCTCAATACACGTATGTTGATGTGTGTGGGGGACAGTAACAGACACCAAAAACTAGAAGATCCAGCAAGGCAGGAATTCACTACTTATATAAGTTGAGAAAATCAGGCCAGGCTGTTTTAAAGGGGATCCTGAAGTGACTAGAAGGATTCAGACTGGGTTTATAGTATTGATAAGGCTGCAGGCTATTCCCATCTAATATTACAATAACAAATAAAGGTTGCTATGTAAGCGTTTAGTTGTAATCCGAAGCTAGAAAATCTGGAGAAGCAAGAATAATGCCAACAAAAATATAGACCACCAATACTAACAATAAAACAAAATTCAGTTTTGTTCTGATAGTAGATAAATCATAATGGAGCCAGACGCAAAACATCAGATTTGATTTCTAAACTATTTGCAACTATCCCCAACATCATTTGTGGATGCCCAGATTAGCAAATTGTTCTAGGCTCTGAAAATAATTTCATGTTTTACTGTTCAGGATTTGACAACGGAATGTGTATGTGACAACAATTCTGGGATGAACCTGTATCACTTTCTAAAGCTGCTAAATTGCAATAGTGTGGTTGTGACTTGGGAAATGCAGAAATTATTTTAATTCCTGTTGAAATTACTGTGAGGGACCCTTGTGGCACTTTTTTGGGCCAGTGAATGAGGAGGCTTCTTATAGCAGTAAAGCTAGATCATATTGAGGCACCCATGTAAGATAATTTCATGTTTTACTGTTCAGGATTTGACAACGGAATGTGTATGTGACAACAATTCTGGGATGAACCTGTATCACTTTCTAAAGCTGCTAAATTGCAATAGTGTGGTTGTGACTTGGGAAATGCAGAAATTATTTTAATTCCTGTTGAAATTACTGTGAGGGACCCTTGTGGCACTTTTTTGGGCCAGTGAATGAGGAGGCTTCTTATAGCAGTAAAGCTAGATCATATTGAGGCACCCATGTAAGAAAAGGATACCCATTGGTGGAAGGCATTCTGTATTTTCTACATTGCTGCAATAAACTCTGTTATTTTGCCAGTATACAAATAAACAACAGAGTTGTAAGAAAACAAAAGCACGTAAATATAGTACTATGCAGACCAGTTACACAATTTTAAAAGTAACTTGGGGATTATAGGAATTGGCAGAAGTCCACATCCTTAGAATTTCAGCTTTCCCCTGAAGAAAAACACAACTTGTGCATCAAGTCACTAGAGTTGGAGCTGGGATTGATAGGCAATTCTTCATAAAATATCCAAAGTTTTTGGGGGAAGAAAAAAGGGTTGAATAGTTTGCAGTGTTTTTTTTCTGTGTGACTCACTAAAGAAAGGTAAAGATTTTCTGTGTCTGGTCATGCCAACTCCAGGGGGAAGTACTCATCTCTATTTTTCAGCCAAGGGAGTCAGCATTGTCCAAAGACACTTCTGTGGTCATGTGCCCAACATGACTATATGCTAAGGTGCACGGAATGCTGTTACTTTCCCACTGAAGCGGTGCATTTTTATCTACTTGCCTTTACATGCTTTCAAACTGCTAGGTGGGCAGGAGCTAGGATGAGTAATGGGAGCTCACCCCGTTACATGGTACTTGGGTCTTGAACTCCCATAAGCCCAGTCTCTTAACCACCAGCCACTATGCCCTCTATTTTGTTACTCACTATGAATAGCAATATCATAAAACATGGGAATGTGAAAATGAAACACTGATACAGGGTTGCACACCAAGTATGACCTATGGATTGCTGTGAGAAGGTTCAGTAAAATTAACTAGTACATTATACATGCCAAGAAATTCTGTCCAGGTCTTATGATGAGGCAATGATAATATAATTTCTGTTGGAAAAAATACAACCATTTTCTCCAAGGTATCATGATTACTTGACAAAATCAACTAAAGGATCTCCCTTTCTTTGCTATCCCTTAGATATGTCAGAGATGTTATGGCCTGAAATGTCCCTTTTTCTGATGTGCGGTACAGAAGGAGAGATTAAAGACCAAGATGATTTAAGATAACTATCTCTTTGTTTTAGCTCAGCCAGGTAATTGCCATTCAATGATTGGATGGACGCCTAAAGAAGAAGATTTTTAATGACTTTCAATAAGGCAGCTTTGCAGAATTGATAGTTCATTCAGTTGCTGGTAAGAGAAATAAACCAGGCTACATACATAGCGTATCAACAGCCAACAACACAGAGATAGATTAAGGGAAATACATGCCTGTAATGGCATTCGTCTAGGATTTCTGGCACCACAGCAATCCCATCTGGATGCAATATTTACACACACTGTCAAGCTTGTGCCAAAATCAAGTGAACTCATAACTGACAGCCATTTCTATCAGTCAAGTTCAGTAAAATAAAGCCTGCCTTAAATCAAGCTCAACTTCTAGCAGCTATATAGGAATGACCCTTTTGTTTGCTTGGCAAACGGATTAGAATGGTTTGCCATTGATTTGTTCTGAGATAGTTGTTTTGGACTTCTCAGTTTAGTATAGAGCTCTGGGATTCCCAGTGAGCTTCCATCCAAGTAGTCACCAGGGCTCGTTCTATTTATCATGGTAAACTGGTAGCTGCCATCTCTGCTGAGTACAAGTCCAAAAAAGTAGTCTCATGGCAGATAGCCATAATGTTGCTTATCCATATGCCTCCATGCTTTAACTTTGCTTTATTAAAGACCAGAGTCTCTAAGTGCAGGTAAGCAATCAAAGAAGAATGTAATTGAATCCATATGAAGAAATCCTGATCCAGGAAAATCTTAATGTTAATTCTGTATGTGACTTCACTACTCCTTTAAAACATATTGGGTGTCTGCCCTACAAGGTAGACTAGGCTAAGAAACCAATATCATATAGATCAAGACTACTTTTATTGTAACAGTGACAGTAACAGAATCTAGCAAATCTGAATGTGCTTCTTTGCTCATTTGATCTGGATGAACTAGGGAGAAGCATGTGAAAGATTTTCTCACACTGCTCTTTTAGCCCAGGCTCAAAAACATGATTGTGTGGCCATTTCCTTGTTGATGTCTCTTCCTTCTACCTTTCAAGGCTATTTCTTTTGCTCTTGCATTGAGACAAATGGAGAAAAAGGCTAATAAGTGGAATTTAAAAAAGTACACGAGCCACCATGCGATCACAAATTCCATTTGTAAAGCTTGTCTCTGTGCCATTAATTAATTTGTTTGTTTGCATGTCTAGACATTGTTACTATGCACATTTATCTATCCCTGGGTGCAGCTGGCACAAGTGGTCATATCAGGACAAGGGACAATTTGCATGGAAAGATCTGTGTCTCTTGATAAGTTTAGCTTTGCTCTTGAGATGCTGCGTAGACATCTGTCTCCTTCTTTCCCCAGACTCAACCCATGCTGCTGATCTAATAAGCTTCCCATGGCTGTCAAGAACTACTGCACATTATCTCCAAGTCCAAAAACAGACTACCTGAAATGCTAGCTGCTAGGGGTGAAAAGAAGAGGCTTTCCACTTCATGTCCCACTGCATATGGTTGGTCATGGGGACAGAATGGCTATTTGGCATGATCCAACAAATGTCTTCTGACGCTATTATCTGAGTCTAGTTTCTAAGCCATATACAGTAATACTGAATGAAATAATAGAAGTTCATTTTAGAAACGCTTGTACATTCAGAAAAGCTAATAGTTATAAGTAGATGCTTTGAATTGGAAAAAAAGGTTAGTAAAACTTCAGATTGAGCATTGCAACATTTCAAGAATGGCAGATTAGAAGGGACACATGAAGCATGAACGAAAAACCAGTCCATTCAGCTTCAATGACATCATTGCAAATAACTTTCTATCTGCTAGCATGCATTTTTTTTAAAAAAATGCATAAAGTTAATTTTTTATATTAAATACTAGACCTGTAAAGCCTATAAAAGATACACAGAATGTATGTATTGGCAGGGACATATTTTTCTGGGATATATTGGTTCCTGGGAGGCATAGCATGTTGGACTAAATGGGCTTTTCCATAATCCAGCAGGCCTCTTCTTATGCATTCTCCCAGCGACTATATTGATATATTCATTCATTCATTCATTCAAACCTTGAAACAAATCTCAAACACTGAAAGCTGCATGACTATATGTAGGCATCTTGGTACAGCAATAATCTTTTCTATAGTAGTTACAAACTAAATGCACTTGCTATTTCAACACATGCATCTAACATGACATGATCATGCACACAGCATTTCTTCCTAACCTTGTGGGGGAAGTCAGAATGTACAGCACACAATTTAAATTAAAAACAGATTAAGGAGATGAATAATGACATGATATTCAAAGAAAATTACTATGAATTAAATATCATATACAGACACACACACACACACACACACACACACACACATACAATACATACATACATATGTACATACACATACATACATACACACACATACACAGTCAGGGAAAAGGGAATCCTTATCTAACTGATAAAACACTGAAGACAGTAAGAATGATCCGAGAATCCAAAGAGTTTTTTCAGCAAGTCAAAAAGATGGTTATTATTGACCAACGTAGTAAAGTTGCATAGAACTAGTTCTGGTTGTGAACATGGAAGAGTGTTTCAAAAAACATGGTACTTTCACATCACTCCCGAGTCCACAAGTTGGTTCAGACCCACTGAAAGGTCTCAAGCAACTTCGTTCAAAAGTGTTCTTCTCATTGCTGGTGGTGCTGATGGAGACCTGGAGGCCCATCTGGAAGGTAAACGTCTGTTTGCCGGGCGAGCTGGCCGCGAGAATGCCTTGCCGTTTGACTGCTTGGCCGCCAGAGATACCTATAACACAAATGTGTCTGCTTAGGTTAAGATCTCCAAACAAAACCCTGCAAAAGCATCCAAGGAATCTGAAGAGAATGGCATGGTGAATCGCGGTCGGCTTTACAACAGGTGGCCTCAAGCTATTAAAAGATCTGGAGAATGTACTTACCATATACATAGTAATGTACAGATGTAATGACCAAAGAACTCTTGCATATGTCAAAGAAGTATGTGACATGTAAGTAAGACACAAAATGCATAAGTGGCTTTAATTTAGAATGAAATTACCCGCTCTTTGCCCTGCCAACTGCTAGAAAGAGCTGAGCTTCAAAATAAATGGCCATTTGATGACTTTGTTATGCATGCAAGTCCTCTGTCAACATGTACTCAGGATCTTAAATGCATAAACAATTTATTGCATCCTACTGGGGAAAAAAAGATAAGGCACTGAAGGATTAAATGGTAACTTGTCTGAACATTACTCATTAGGATCTTTGAAGGCTTCCTGAGATTGCTTTTGTTGTATTTAAGCACTTTATGGATAAAAAGTCATGACTAGGTGCGCCTGTGTGCATTACACTTACAGCCTTTTCACCCATACAAATAGAGGGACTGGGTTTCACAGCTGTTATCTTAAACAGCTTCAATTCAAATTATGCAAAAGATTCTACATTTGGCTTTACTGGTGTTAAATCTGTATGTTATGTTGAAGTGCACCTAATGCTAGATATTCTCAGTCATCCGGGTCATGGTTATCCCAAAGGTGCTTTTTCAAAAAGCAACTTTTTCTTTGAAGTTATTTCGCTTCTCATCCAAGAAGCTTCCTAGATGAAAAGCAAAATGGCTTCAAGAAAAAACAAAGTCTGGTTGCCTTTTGAAAAAGCACCTTTGGGACACATAATACTAGCTCAATTTTAATTTAAAAGATTTGCCTGAGATAAGAATGTTAGATATTTTGTATTTATTCTTAATCTCTTTCTTTCTTCTTCCCATGGAAAAATGCATGTGGTAGAATTTAGTGCAGATAAAGTTATAGACCTGAGTAGCAGTTCAACCTTGGTTCATCTTAAAAAAGTAACAGGATCAGTCCTGGTTAATATTTGGATGGAAGAGAACCCCCCCAAAATTTCAGGAGTGTGGGCTAGTCTAGGAAACTGAAAACAATCCAGAAGTAGCAATGGCAAACCACTTCCTTGTGTTGTTGCGAAGATATCACCAAAACTCCACCTTAGTTTCACAGATTTTTTTTCTTTTAAGGTATTACACTCACCTATTGTTTCTCTGTGTCTCTCAATAATGTCAATTCCAGATGTTCCAAGCCCAAAAAGAACCATTAGAGACCATTAAACATGACTCTTTATTTCAGCTTTTACTTTTTTTATTTTTTTGAAGAGCAACATTGGCTCAAGGGTACTATGCTGCATTGATTGATGGTGCCATCTCCTGCCAATGCAGAGATGTGGATATTTAAAATAATTTGGAAGGATGGGCAGCATTGGTGCCCTTTTAAATTTTGGTGTCCTAGGTCAGTGCCTGGTTAACCTTAGTTTAAAGTTGGCCCTGCTAAAATAGGTTTGCCTATTGAACCTACTGCCAATCCAAGGAGACTACATATTGCAGGTTCCAGGTGTATATCCATTACAAATCATGGAATCACTAAATAATTGCATGTATATTACAGACGTAATTTACAAGAAGTTTACAAATGTTTGTGTTCCTCTCCATTTGTAATTATTTTCACCATTTCTACACAACTGAGCTGGTAGCTGCCTACCTCAGGAGCTTCTCTTCTGGACAGTTTATATATCAGCAGTTTGACATAGTTAATCAAGCATCCATCCCCATAATCAGGGCATCTTGAACCTTTTCCACAAAATTGTGGAAAATGTGTACATTTTCCTCGATGTGCAAAGGCTATATTTTCCATTATATTATGTATGGTAGTTATGCCAAAATTATCTAAAAGTTATTAATGCCACTGATCCTTTTTTGTCCTGTTTCTGAGGAGAAAACAGTTAAAACCCAGAGTCCTTCGGGAGTTAGGCGGCCTAGAAATTTTAATAATAAATAAATAAATAAACAAACCATACCACATCATTTTCTAACAATTTGAGGATATTGATTAAAAAAGAATAATGGCATAGCCATTTATAAAAACATAAATAAGGTTAATACTGGCCTTAATCAAGACCAGGGGTCCCCAAACTTGGCAACTTCAAGACATGTGGACTTCAACTCCCAGAATTCCTCAGCCAGCTTTCCTGGCTGAAGAATTCTGGGAATTGAAGTCCACAAGTCTTAAAGTTGTCCAGTT
>JANHFR010007311.1:338057-352431 GCA_032468015.1 Mimophis mahfalensis | reverse complement strand
GGGGAGAAGAGCCCTAATGAGCAGGCATATGCATGGAATGAGGGCTGTTGCTAAGCACATTGTAAGCCGCCCTGAATCTTCAGAGAAGGGCTGGATATAAATGGGATTAAAAACAAAAGAAAAACCCAAAAGAATAAAAAAAGCACCCAATATACTGTTGATGCTTGTAATAATAATAATAAAAAAAAACCACATAAGGAAACATTACAGAACAGGCTCAGATATTGCCCTAGCCCAGTGCACAGGAAAAGAGCTAGATCTTTATAGCTATATGAAACAGGGTTGGGACACAAGATGAAAAAGAAAAAAAAATCCAAAGCAGTGTGTTGGAATTACATCTATGAAAGAGCAGATGTTCCACTCCATAATTGTAACACATGCTATTTGCTTTTTGTAATACAGTGGTTCTTTATGTTCGCAATAATTCTTCTAAAATGTACAAAAATGTTCAACAGGACCTTTTTTTAATCATCATTTTGGAAAAACATGCAAAGTATGGAAGCTGTTTTAATTATTGTCTAGTTTTTTTATTTCTTTTAAAATACTGTTTCAGATTGGTTTTATGCAATTTTTATTTTAGTTTAAAAGACAAGAAAAGACAAACTAAAAGCACCAGCCTGATGATGGCAGATGGGATTCTGCTGAAACATTGCTACAACTTCAAAAGCAGAACTATGAAGACGTGGGAAAATACCCAAACAAAGCATAATGCACCAGCCTGAAGATGATGAGTGTGACCTCATCGAAACATTGCCAAGATACCCTCAACCTTACATGGGAAAAAACCCGAATACACCAAGATTTGCATACCTGTACCCGTGAAAATCTACGAAAATAAATATATATATTTATTTAAAAAGACACACATATATATGTGTGTGTTTTTAGGTTTTCGCGGGTGTGTGTATGTAAAGGGTTCGAATTCCAGGCTTCTTACCACATCATTGAAAGATCTTTAAAATGCTGGATAAATATAGATACTTTTGCTTTCATAGATTTTCACGGGTACAAGTATGCAAGTCTTGGTGTATTTGGGTCTTCTCCCATGTAAGGTTATATATATACTTGATTAATTTATTTTCAAGTTGATTAATATATTTTCAACATTCTAGACTTTTGTAATATTAGAATTAGATTTTTAGTCACCTACTTGCACCATGATTTTGAAAAGGGAAAGTATTTTTTAAAGCTGTGCCATATAAAGTATTTGGCCAGCACTGAATTAATTACTCTGCTGTCATATTATTAAACAGTTTTTTAGAAGAGACCGGCATACATAAAAATACAGGGTATATTCCTGCAAATAAGAAACACATGTTCACACTTCAGTGCCTTTTCTGTATCATGATGTCCAACCTTTCAAAATAATGCAAGGTCCCTAAAAGTTGCTGAGCAACCTCTATTTCCCCTCAAGGATTTGGCACTGAAACTAAGGCCTACTCGACCTTGGAGGGCCTGGAATGCTTAAGACGCTTGTCCATCACTATGTTCCAGATTGTTGACAAGACGGCCTATAACATAAAAATAAACTGTTTGCTAATATGCTTTTACAAAGTTACACAGTTAAGCTCCCTCCCCGCCTTCAAACAAATATATATAGAAACATAAACAGTGTTCTACAACTGTAGTAGGCCAACTTCAGAGTTACACAGACTCTCCTTCACAAAGTCTACCCCACATGTATTCATATGGACAACTATGTCTAAGCAGTTTTGAAGCAATTTAGGAAGTAGCTTGCAAGATGAGACCAAGCAAGATAAATACCTTATTTAGGATTTAATCCAAAATGTCTGCGCTTTATGAAAACATCTTAACCTCTACAGATGAGGGCTTGCCAAAATCGTCTTCATACAACGAGGAATGTGAATTCATTTCACAGGGGTTGAGTCAGGATCACACCCACTGTCCCTATCTGGCTTACATACAGTCTATAAAATTGGTAGGCTGAACTCCCAAGTGTGCAACATGACACTCTTTGTAAAAAATAAATAAATAAATCTACTGCAGACAGTGGGGCCAATGAATATAGTTTTGATTGCCTATGTTGGCTCATTCATTCTGCATGCCCCATGATGTGAACAGGAATGAAGAAGGCCTAGACTGATGTCACAGAGAGCGAGAGCCCTTGTTTTCTCCAATCCTCATCATGTTGATGGACTTAATGCTTCCTGGCAGCCTTGAATAATCCCAGTTACAAAAATATAATAGGTGCCAACAAAATCATCAGTAATTTCCTTTCCATCTGAAGTGTTTTCTTTTTACTCCTTGAAAAATAAGAGGTAGTTGCCACAAAGGAAGAAAATCTGTGATAAAACTATATCGTTGTATTTGGCAACTTTTGGGTAGTTTTTAAATAATTTGGTTTCTTCCATTTATAGTTTCTCGTGACATTCTCAATGAAATGCTATAGAACGTACATTTATTAATCTGAGCCAGCACTTGTCGGACATTACAGAGACAAGCCATAATAACAAAGAAACTTTTCTATCTTGGAGAAGCAAAGTAATAAAATAATTTTCCAATAAAACTGACAGAGGTTTCTCTGACAAATAGGTGACTTGGAATAAACAATACTTTTGAGCTTTCAAATTCCTACTTTCTCTCTCAGCCAGTAGTAAGGATCTTATCAAGGCAAAGTTTATGAACCATGATTTGTTCATATCTAGGCTAGAGAATTTAGCTTGAAGGCGTTGGTGTTAACATTATCTTTAATGTTAATACCACTCTGCCATCATACTTAGTTTAGACAAAACTATTTTCCATTTGTCTCAAATAACAAAAACAAGCATCTTTGGAAGCTGCTTCTGTCAGAATTACAGTCAAGTGATAATTTCAGCAATGCTGTTCATACTTTATTTCTAATATACATTTTGCCCTTTTGTCTCATGTCTATTTTCTGCATTTTTTTCTTCTTACAAAGCAAAACTAATGATCAGTGAAATGCCAACCATCAGATTCAGAGACAGCTTCAACCATGAATGACTCAAAATATTTTTGTATCAATTTAACACTTCTATAAAATGCAAAGACTAAGCAATGGATTCAATGCTCCAGGGATGCAACTCATTCTTCAGTGACTTAACAGGATAACAGAATAAAAGAGTTGGAAGGCACCTTGGAGGTCTTCTAGTCCAACCCTCTGTTCAGGCAGGAAGCTCTATACCAGGAGTGTCAAAATTGCAGCCCATGGGCTGGGCGCATCATGTGCTGGGCATGGCCACCCCAGTTTAGCAAAGGAGAAAAAAGTTGCAATACCTCATGTGATGTGTTACTGTGAGTTTGACACCCCTGCTCTATACCATTTCAGACAAATGGTTGTCCAATCTCTTCCTAAACAGCTCCAGTGTTGGAGCACCCACAACTTCTGGAGGCAAGTCATTCCACTGATTAATTGTTCTAATTGTCAAGAAATTTCTCCTTACATCTACATTGCTTCTCTCCTTGATTAGTTTCCATCCATTGCTTCTTGTCCTGTCTTCAGGTGCTTTGGAAAATAGGTTGACCTTCTCTCTTTTCTGGCAGACCCTCAAATATCAGAACACTGCTATCAGTCACCCCCTAGTCCTTCTTTTCACTAGACCAGACATTCTTACAACAGTTCTTCATATGCTTCATGTAAATATGTAGAAAAATTTACAAATCTGAAGGGAGGAGGAAAGAACCAGCCCTTTCTGTATATTCTTGGGATGCTCCATTCTAGAATGAGAATGCTAATTGTTTTACAGAGCCCCAAATCAAAAGGAGCTGAGAAGCACTTTAATTTATTTAAAGGCCAAAGTTCTTGTGGAACTGTAGCTCATTAGAGTGGCTAAACTGATACAAGATTTAGACTGGAAGGAGGTCAGGATGAAGGAAAGACAGGATGGTTATACAAATGTAAATTGGACTGTTTTTTCCCCCAAGCTCTAGCTGCCAGGTCCATATCTGCATTCTAAATCCAAAGCAGATTTTCATAAGCAAAAAACAAACAACAGGATACTAATGCTAACACAGAAACATTTCATGTAACAAACACAGCTATTTATTTTACCTTCACATCTAAGTGAAAAGCATGATCATAAGGCACAAGTTCACCCATAAAATTACAAGTCCTTTCACATGCTTTTCCTCCTATGAAATATAAGCCACCACCTACCAGCATCTCTCCTTCTGGATTCTACATAAGACAAAGGTTGTGCTTAAGAATTAATTAATGGTGCAAAAGTTTGACATCAGCACCCAGAACAACGATAAAATACTATTAGAGCATTTCTACTTCCCAGGACACTGGATTGCAAATCTTAACATGATCATTTTAGAAAGACCATTTTAACCACAGGATTAAAGGAAGAGATTTTTGAACTCACATATCTCAAAAGTAAGATTTCAACAGACACAATGGTTTTTAACACAATACAATTGAAAACTGGTAAGGTAGTTTTAATCTGTGTCACAGAAAACCTGCATCTGTATAACCATCCTGTCTTTCTCTCCCTTCTCATTTCATACCATTTGAAACCATACCTTAGTTTAGCCACTTTATGTATTTGTAGGTTTCTCTGGTAGCTAAGTTGGCATCTATCTCATGGAATGCTTTGTTTTTGCCATATTTTTTCATTTCCATGGCTAGTGAAAAAAAAAATCATGTATATTCTGATTACTGGAAGGCATATATACCAACCAAATAAACTAGAATGAATTACAAACTTTTGCAACAAAGTTGTCTTTGCTTCTTACAAAATTCCAGGTGACAGATTTCCCTCTGTATCCCTCAACACCTTTTCAAAACTATTTTCAGAGAGCTCAGCGGACAGAAAAGAGGGCAGAAAGTCTGATTCAATAACTTCCTGCTAATAAAAGAAACATTTCTGTCTCTGACAGATCCAATCCTTTGTTTTAAATCCATTTATTTGTTTCCTTGAATTCCTTTTCTTAGCCATCGGACAAAATGAAAAGGGTTTTTTTTTTAATTTTAAATGCAACTGATGAATAAACTCTTACTGCTTCTCAAAATTAGGTGGGTTTAGGTAGCAGCATACCATTTACCTGTTTGAAGCTCCAGGCAGTGCTGGTTTCCCTCCCTTTTTTCTAGCTTTGCTATAAATATTTGCTCCAACCAACTTGAGGCCCAGGAACTTTTTGGGAGAAGGGGGAGGGTTAAGCCTGTGTGGTTAAGTACAGACAATTTTATTAAACTGGGGGTGTTGCTGCAAATAAGAGTGCTGCTCCAACACCCCCAGAATATTGCATAAAGGAAGACAGAAGATGTTGGATTATTTAAGCAAATTATCTTGGCTTGAAGGAGCAAGAAGGCAAGCAAAATGAATTTTCTTCACTTCTAGGGCCAAAGTTCCAGCTCAGCGCCAGACACTAAAGTGATGATTTCTCCAAAACAACTGGCTTAACTTTTCCACTCTTCTGAAAGCTTGTTTGCATTCCAAGTGCCATCTGAAGATGATCATGTGCAACCATTTCAGTATTTTTAATGAGGATCATTTGGTCTCTTGCTTTTTATTTTTTAACTTTTAATGTACAGTATTTGGAGGCTGCTACATTTGAGTAGATTTGTTCAGAGTGCAAAACATTTAAGAGGGTCCTCTGGCTTAAATATATTTCCAGCAGCCTGTATGAAAGGAACCAGTAGAGAAGCTGGAGAAGAATTCAATCTAGTAATTCAAGTAGAATCAAAAAGATAAATAAATAAAAATAAATAAATAAAAAACCCCAGCACTATACCCCAAACATGAAAAGAAGACATTTCCCCACCAAATGGATATTGATTTCTCTCATGTAATGGACTTATGAGTGTAAAAAAAACCCAAAAGGACTTAATTCTAAAATTGCTTAGTTAGTTAAATCAGTCTGTACAATGTACAATTGGTTTCTCACCAAGTTACTTTTCGGAAAGCCACACTGTAGGCAATCAAAATGTAATCAGATTCTGGAACAGAGCTGCATTACATGTTGCACAGAATGAAAATGACCAGAAGAAAACCGAAGCTCCCACAATTCAATCACTTACCTTATGATAGCTCTTTACCCAGAGGGTCCTAGCAAATTTGCATGTATCTGCAAAGTTGACATGTGGAGCCAGAATCCAGAAAATCCGAATTTGCAGTCCTTTTTGTTCCTGGATTCAGTCTGTGGCAAGTCACTTCCTAACCTTAGATTTCTCCTTGATAAAACAATTTCAAGAATTGTCTTAATTCACTACTACAATATTTAATACCAATAAAGCAAATTTGAAAACTTTTCCATTTAAACCACCAGAAAAACCTAAGCAAAAGTGTTCCTAGTACTGCCTATAAGAGCAGCATTTTTCAACAAAGGAATGTCCAGATAAATATGACTACACCTCCCATCATTCTTGACCATTTTTAACTGTTTCCTTGGGGACTGAGCCTCAAGTCTGATATTTATGCCCAATGAAATAACCCACAGTTCAATTTTATCCCAGATGCTGAAGATCGTTTTACAATTAATAAAATCCTTGCAGGTGCTTTACTTATTGCCTTGTCTTGTCAATCTTTTCTCCTTTAGAAACTAGAATCAAATGTCAGTCCCCTCATACATATAGGACCAGTGCAAGAAAAATTGAATTACTAAATCCTTGGAAGCATAAATACATTGGTGGCATGGATACATGCCTGCTATATGTAACAATCAAGAATATGCTTTTAATCCAAACCCATCTGTCCGTTTGCTGTACGAACAACTTCAGTGTGTCCTAGACAAGGTCAGGATCTCAATATCAATGTAAAGTTTCCAAGAACAAGATCTATGTCATCTGCATTGTTCACAGTATGTCTCTTCCCCTTCTATCTTTACTAAGACAAACGTTCCTTAGAATCACAGTGTGAAATACCCCTTTGCTCTCTGGTTTCTCGGCACGCACACAAATATACACCAATCCAGTATGAAATACATACTCTCTGAAATATGGAAAGCAGCTACTAAAAATACCAAGCAATGACTACAAAGCATCAACTAAGAAGTTGTATTTTAATGGAGATGAACAACATGGGATGCCCAAGACAGATAAACAGATAAATCTTTTAATTTATAAGTGACTGCCATTCAGCTTTGCCAGGTTTTGAGCTCACAGCACAAAAACTTTATTTTTGATCACTACAGCAGCAAGCCTCTCTGCTATTGTGCACAAGAGTTGTACACTTCCAAGAAATTTTCTTGTTGAGAAACCTGAAAGACTCTTTGAAACTAGGCTATTTAGCTTAATCTTTTCCTTAAAAGTACATTTCTTTTATAGTTACTGCCTCTATTCAAATCCAGATGCAGAAATAACCTTTGGGGCATTGCATTTACATTCCTGCTTCTTTTGAAAATATTCCAATTCATTTCAATGAAGGAACTGCAGTCATTTTTTTCGGGGGGAGACAGGAGAATAAAAAGCAAGTGCTAAACTTACCCTTTGCAGTGGAAGAATCCCTTCCATCTAAGTGAAACCAGGAGTGAAAAGAAAGGAGGTAAGAAAAAGCCTTTCTCCAGTTCTGCAAACGAGGACCCTTCAAAGAGAGATGAAGCATCAGCGTGTCTATCAAGAGAAAGTCCTCAGAGCAACGTTAGTTCAACTTTCTGCAAACTGACAATCAGTTCCGTTTAGCATCATCCCAGCAGCTGGTTTCCATGTGACGTCAGCCTTCAGAGGTTGGTTTTAAAAGCTCTTCCAATCCCAAGTCCTGTAACCTTAGATCTTCTCATATTTTACATAAACAACTTCATGGCCAGGACATTTTTAGGTTTTATAGTGGAGCAGAGTTCTTGTCAAAGCAACCAGGGCAAGCATTCGACAATAGGCAGTTTTAGATTTCTTTTATAAGATATAATTGCCTTTTTCTATATAATTTTAGTATGCTTTGTTGAGTCAAACTGCAAAAATAACACTGCTGCTGCAGCTGCTTAAAAGAACAACAAGTATTATCAAACTCTGGCTGACAGAAAGATTAATTTTAAATAAAAACCAAATCTGGTATTTTTTTTCTTCCGACCGCCTGGACAGAGTGAATTCTGCCTATGCCTATCTTTTAAGGAACATCAACAACTGTAGCTGCCCTGGAATGCAGTGGCCCCACCTCAGGATGGGTGGGACATCAGGCCGAACTCTAAGCAATCTTCCAAGGCTTTTCTGGCTGCCTTTGGCCAGCTGCATCAGCACAATTTAAGAAGACAGAATCAATGCATGAGGAGCCAAGCAGTTAGTCCTCTTATTTTATGGGCAATCTGCAGGTTTTATATTAGAACCTGTTTTATAAGTCAATTAGCAGATAACCTGGCTTTGCCCGGGTATTTATTTATAGGAATGCTGTATTAGACAGGAAAATCCTGAAGTCATGCCTAGCTCTAGATATAGTAGCTCTATGGGCATCATGCTGCTCTCTCATTCAGTGCCGCAAGGAGCCCCCTTGTGGAGTACTATGAAGCCATCAGCACAATTTTTAGGGCACAGAGACCCCCGATGGGTGTTAGGGGTGTATTACTCCCACAGTGTTTGTTCCCATAGGGTAAGTAATCTGTGTACCAAGTTTTGTTGAAATTGGTTGAGCTGTTCCAGAGCTATGCTGGCACATACACCCACACCCATTTATATATATATATATATATAGATTACAAACATTGAGGCAGGCCCAACTTCTGGTGATGAGAATGACCAAGGCCCTCCATCTTGACAGTATCTAGTGACAATCAGAATATTTACAAGATTATTCTATTGATACCTCTAATTCTGTCAATCAATCCACCTTACCTGTTACCTTCCTCCTCTTCTACTTCCCTCAGCCCTGCCAAACTTAGTCAGGCCCCCCAGAACGTATATTTCTTTTTCTAGTCATTGCCTTTATTTCATTGATTGGTTTTTCTTGTGGTTCATGGTAGTCTTATTAATCATCAACTATTTTTCACTTCTTCTCAATGTCCAGCTTTTGCAGGTTCTAATATTTAACTGTTCTAATATTTTTACATGCCCTTCTCTGAATTTGCCATTGCTTTCCTCCCTAAAATTCTTTCCCTTTCTAGTACATTGCCAGTCTTAGTATTTTATTCAGTTTGAATAATAACCAAATGGTCGACTACTTTCACTTCTTCACCATTACTTGTGAATGCACTAAGTATGCTAATTATCAGTACCTTTGTCTTCTTTGTATTTACCATTAACTGACATTTTTACATTACATTTTTATTCTCCTAATGTGCTATATCTTTTTTATTTTCAGTTAATGAAGTAGTGTCATCTGCATACTTCAGTTTGTTAGTATTTAAGCTTCACTTTCCAATCCAGCTACCATATCTTCCAATTTTAATCTGTATGCTATTCTTGTTAAAATAATTGAGACAATATGCATACTTATCACACACCTTTTCCTATTTAGAATCTTCAAACTCAGTTACTACAGGAAATTCTTTATTGCAAAGGCTCCTCAAAAGAATAATCAGATGTTCTGACATGTTCGTTAGCTTTAATATGTTCCACATTCAGGAATGTTCTACATAATCAGGCCTTGCTGTAGTCACTAAAGGAAAGGTAAACTTCATTTTTCAATTATCTTATAATCATCCTCATCCATCTTATGTTGGCTGTCTCATCTTGTGTCTTACTTTTTAAAAAACTGCTTGTTCATTTGGTAATTCTCTCTGTGTGTCCAAATCATTTTTTTCTTTTTGGTAAATCTTTAAAATAAACTTTTGGTTGTGTGAAAAATAAGAGGGTAATGGTTCAGTAAATTGCACATCATTTTGCAAAATATCATTTTCTTATTATTGGAACTTAGTTCTCCTGTCTGTTAGTTATCAGACGTTTTGTCAATTATGTACCTCTTGGAACTAAAAATGTTGCTAAACTGGATGGAAATAACTAAAAGAATTATACATTTGGTCTGGGAAGTTTAACTGATTCTCTGCTTCAGAAGAAGGAAAATTACAGAATTGTTCTTTCCACTACTCAAGTTCGAAGAATATGGAGACAAGAGGCAGCTTTGCTAAAAATAGCATTTTCCCTTCTGATAAAACAATTCCAGTCAACCAAAGCAAGTTTCTTCTAGGCACCATGAAGATTAAGATAAAATATACGTAGGATGGCTGCAAAGGATCAAACCTATCGTCTCAATAAATAACCCTACATTTGGAGAACTAAAGAAAGAGATGAGTTTGAGACCACAAGAAAGCATGGGGCATAAACAGAAAAAGCAGGGTATAAAAAGTGAGGTCCCTCTTCCTTTAGAATAGTAATATTCTGAACACGTAGAAGAGGCACATCAAGGAAATGGAGATGAAGTCTCTGGTAAAGAGAAAGGGACAAGTGGCATTCCAGTTTGAGACTTCCAGTGTGTTCAATATTTTCTGCATATTTGGTAGATGGATGACATACAAATGTAATAACTAAATAAGTAGATACTAAGGGGTACTGGAGGGAGGAGGGAAGGGTCAAGTTACAAAATATACATTCATAACTTTACAATGCAACTTCACTCCTTTGATGAAGATATGAAAGAGATGGAATTTGCTTTGTCACATCACAACACACATTTTGTCATTGTGACCATGGCTTTGGATAATGAGATGGGCGACATTTAATAAATAAAATAAAATTTAAAAATGGCTAGATGTAGTGGTCTCTGCATTAGAAATTTGCTTTTTCTGCAAACATTAAAGATTCTACTTGGATTTTCAATTTTTTTCTCAAATATATTATGTGCTATTCTGTGGATTACATGGCACATTTTTTTTCCTTTCATATGCTGACAACTGTAATTTTAATTTTTGCTATCTCAGGATTTGTGCTATCTCAGAATATCCAAAACCAAAGTCTACAGCAACTGAGAAAACATGATATAGATTATCCAATAATGTTATGTTTTAAATATCTATGAATTAATTTGACCTGGCTGCCAATTTGCTTCTGACTACTTCAACAGGGTGGACAAACAAGTGACCATCTAGAAGTCTAAGAAATGAACTATTACACACAAGGTACAGCACCCAAATCACAGCTTTGGAATGCTGGGGAAGAGTGGAAAGGGAAGGAAGAGGCTGAAGGATCATTTTAACATTTCCAGTTTTATGGTGAAAAACCCGAGCCGCAATGCAGCTTCTAAAAATGTAGGTTCTTTGGTATACATTTTACTATGCTGGATCCTAATGAAAAGGGATGGTTATTCTTTTCTGCTCATTTCCAGACCTTGCATAAACAGTATTATGTCCTGATAAACTTGTCTAGGTAAAGGATTTAATCCTACACTTTTCCTCCTTTGTCATAGCATCAGCCGAAATTTAATCATCTCTGCTTCAAGCCAAGCAAAAGAACTGGAGTGTGATGTTCTGAAGGCATTGCACATGTTGTAAACAACTTCTCAAGGTCATCTAAAGTTCATTTTTCTTTTATGACATATTCAAGTACTGTTTCTGAATTTTTAGGGACAGAGCATATTTCTGCTTTAGCGTGACAGCTATTTTCATCTGCTCCGACTTTAAGGGTAGGTGGCATATGTCAACCTGATTTTGGCATTTGAAATAGAACTTTCACATTGCTGTTTTAACTTACAAAATATTATTTCAGCAGCATATCTATCCTTCAGATCCCAATTTTTTATACTGTTGAGATTAAAGACGAATTACAATCCATGAATAAAGCAAGAATAAGCCTAGCTTCCTCTTTTTCTGTAATTATTTTGAGATAATACCGGTACAGTGGTCTTAGCTTAGAAGAAAGCATAGATAACCATGGACTCTGCAGATGCTGCCAAACTGTGGTTCCCAGCATTTCTTGCCATTAACTCTATATCCTTCAACTGAAAAGTCTAAAGCTGAGTCAGGTAATGGAATTCTCAAAGGCTCCCAGCTGTCTTTAGCCATCTGTGTTATTTCAGTATATAAAAAAAGACTTTTCAGCAGCATCTTAAGAGCCATACTTTATTACTGCTTTAGAAGTGGTATCTTAAGAAGCATGAAAACTGATAGTTTTTGGAGGATGCTACTCCAAATTTGTAGTGACAGGTTTAAAAGCAACATAGCATGCGTGAGTAATGTAGCAGAGTTAGACAGAGCCCTAGACGGTAACTGTACTAGACAGATATCACAATGCTGTATCTTCATAGTAAACCAATAGCTGATACTTTTGTTTTTGTTACAGAAATTTGGTCAATAACATATCTCTGTTAGCTACTTCACTTCTGGACAGCTTTTCCTAAACAGAATTTAGTCCCATAATGCATTTCTCCTTAATTGTTCCTATGCCAATGATATCCTGAGAGGTCTGTACACTTCCAACTAATGTTGAGTATATTTTCAAATATGAGATGTAGCTGGACAAAATTGAGAAGCAATCATGCACAACTGTGGAGTATCGTGTTTATCTTTAAAAAGAAACATGGATCTGACCACAGAATGAACTTACCAAAAGAAATAGAGGACCCCCCAATTCTTCTAGCTGATGGTAGTAGCCCCCAGGAAGGTTTCCTTTCATGTCAGAACTTTTAAATGTACCTCTCAGGATTGAGACCAGTGCAGCTGTTCGCCTCCGTAGAACAGTGGTAATCCATTACTATCTAAATCTAATTGCAGAAATTCAGTATCATCATGATCCAGTGTTTTTTTTTTCTCTTGAAGACAAGCCAGATTGTTTGGTAATTTTAATCTGTAACAAGGCACAGTGAAGAAAGTATTCCTTTGACCACACAAAGTGATAAACTGTTCCTCAGCAGCTGTTCCATTCAATCTCCAGACGGACACTCCAAATCCAAACAATGTTCTAGATCCTGGAATAAAACATCAGATTGCATTAAAAGATTTCACCGAGACTGTCAATTCTAGCTTGGAAGACCATGGTTATTGAACAAGGTGAGAAGCTGTCATTCCTCTGAGGTAAACCAGGTAGGAAAAAAAGGCACCAGAAGAAACCCTAGAATCCTATTGCATTGCTAGAATCCTATCATATTACTCTACAATAACAGAAACTTGAAAGCCTGACAATCTTTCCTCTTCTGTCCACTTATAACAAACAGAGTTGAGGAAGCCATGAAGATGATTTAAGAGAAACCAAACAGTAAAATTATGTTCCTGCAGCTTATCTCAAAAAAAGTATAATACTAGTCTTAATATGGAATCAGTTTCCAGATATAAGTTAAAATAAAGCAATTTTCTCACATGACCTAGTCCTCCTGGACTTAGAACATGTTTAATGTATTTTCTCCAAAATCATCTCTGTTTCTCTAAAGGAACTATCAAAATGATCTAGGTTCTCGGTTTTATAATGTAGACTACCGGTATATGCACTTATTGCACACCTGGGAGGCAGGGTGACAATGGTGTTCAGTTTCTCAACTGTGTTGTCCTAGAAGCAGTGAGAGGCTCATTTCATGATGATCTCTCAAAAATATCTCCAGATGAAGGCAGTGAGATACATAACACTGACTCAGCACTTCGCTGTGACATCTGAAGAAGCTTTTATATATTCTCTGGCAGCACTTAACTGACTTTGGCTGACCTCAAAAAGTTAAACAAGTTTGTAATTTGATGGGATATCATCAAAAAAATCCCAGGGATTTGAGCTAAATTGGGAAGTTAAAAAAATATCCTAGAAGAATGGCATAGCAGAGCATTTCTGTACATTGTCAATGACTATTAGTGTGCAGATTATCAGGGTAGACCAGATAGGAAACATGAAATTAGCTAATTATACTTTATTGGAGGTTACATGAACACAGTCTTGCAAGTCTGAAAATATCTTTCTCCCCATCCCTTTACAACTCAAGAAACTAAGGAGGGTCCTTTCTGAGCTGCTTGCCCCATCCACATTCCTGCTGTGAGCTTTAATCTGACCTTTAATCTGACCTTTCTCTTGGCTATGTCTCTTCACCCTGTCTCCCACATATCATTATCGTGTCAGGGTTCCAATGAAACTCCCCATATCCATTTAGCACTCAGAGACTAAGTCCATCCAAGTAACAATGTATTAGGGAAGTCATGTTGGCACATCTAGAAAAAACCTGAATCTGCAAGTTCCAGGTTTTCCTCACATAACTGAAAATCCAAAACTACCCCCCTTCACCCATCAGTCCCTCACATGGTCCAACCATCAGCCGTCCCATCCAGAGACATTCCTTCAACCACTCCTACACCAGGTTCAGGATGGCATTGTCCTTGACACAGAAGAAGATTGTTATGTCTAAACTACTACACATTAAGAATTCCCCTCTCCCAAATCCCCAGGCTCTAACTGTGGCAGCCTCAAAGTTTCTAAGACCGGGATGGCAAACCTATGACACGCGTGCCCAAAGTGGCACACGGAGCCATGTCACCTGGCACGCGAACTCTCGTGCCCCCCCCCACTCCCTTGCCCCGTGAGTGTGACCCCCCCATGTGTGCTTGATGTTTTTTCAGTGTTTTT
>JANHFR010007311.1:217464-231370 GCA_032468015.1 Mimophis mahfalensis | reverse complement strand
GGGATTCGAACCACTGAACTGCCGACCTTTCTGATCGACAAGCTCAGCGTCTTAGCCACTGAGCCACTGCATCCCTATTTCTGCTTGCTTATTAACCTCAAATAATACTGAAAACCTCAGAAAGGATCATGTACAGACCATGGTCTAGTTGTGATTATCTCCTGACTCTGTCTGAATGGGCCTGCTTCAGTCTGGAATTCAGTTGAATTCAATGCATATTCCTATTGGCTAGTTAATTACATTATAATTATATTCTGTAATCATGTTTGTGGATATAGGACCCATAAGTATGTCCACTTATGTGAAATAGGTTCCTTCTAATTTGTTGTAGGTATCCAAGCATTCCCAGAAATGCTTTAGATTTTAATGTGAACACATGTTCCTTTTGTATTTATCTATACATCTACATCTAAAGACCTCTAAATGTGAGAGGCAGTTTTGTTCAGTGGTTAAACCACCAGACTAGAAATTAAAAGATTGTGATTTCTGTTTTCACCTAAGGCATGAAAGCCGGCTGAGGGAAAATGACTTTGGGCCAGTCACTTTCCCTCAGCCCATTATGTCAGGGTCGGGTGACAAGTTGGTTGGTCAATTCCTGTCACAACCAATGGATCAACACTCAGTTGATAAAAACAAAAGCACATGCAGGAAAATACTAGGTATAAAAAAGAATATTTATCTAAATCTGTATAAGAAAGACATATGTGTCTATGTATGTTATACATGTGTGTGTGTGTGTGTGTGCATATACAGCAGGGGTAACCAAACTCAAGGCCCATGGGGAGGGCTGCGGGCAGCCCTCTCCAGCTCTATTTTCACTGGCAGAGGGTTGCAGGAGGTCTGTCGCAGCTGAAAATGGAGCTTGGGAGCCCGATTTCACTGGCAGGGTGCTTGGACCACCACAGGCGACATGAGTGACATCGAGCTGGCCACGCCCACCTTGGCCATGCCCACCCTGGCCCTCCAAGGTAAAAAACAACTGTGATGCCACCCTCAGTGAAATTGAGTTTGACACCCCTGTTATACAGTATAACTTTATCTATGCGGAAGCCACTTGTAGTACAGATGTCTATGCAATGTACTGTATACCGAACATCAATACCATTTTGGACTGAATGACTGAAATTTTCTACTGGAAAAATCCTCCATCCTTTTAAGTGGATTGCACAAACTTTTTCAGAATCAAGATCTTACTTGCGCTAAATCAACTTCATTTAACATCACGAGAGAGGTGCAGCCATAATCGTAGACTAGTCTCCAGAAATCTTTCACAGTGTTCGGCAGAGGATGCTGTGTGACAATGAAAGCAGCAGGCTGTCTGTAGCTCTGTATTTAAAAATAGATAAAATACAAATAAAAGAGAAATGCAGGCAGCAATATTTCCCTCATCAAATAAATGTATAAATCTTACACAACTACTGCACCATTCTCCAGATCGAGCAACAGAATAATAACAAAACAGACAATATATTAAGTCCTTTTGTCTTGAGGAGGATAAGATGGGAAATAAAAAAAATTAAATCATGGCCAGAGCTAAGGAGCTTCTTAGTTTTTGTTTTCACTTTAGTTTGCTTCCTTGTTTTGGAGAAAAAGAGCGTGATAGATTTATTTGTCCTCATGATAGATCTTAAGGCATGATAGATTTTAAGACCTTGACCATGAACAGTTACCAGCTTTTTTTTTTTTTTAGAGTTATGCTGGGTGTCAGGAGATGGATTAATGGGCTAGTGTGTTTAAACTAACTGGATTATGCGGATGATTGGTATGTATGAGAAACTGAACTCCTATTACTTCCCTCTGCATCCTTTCTCTTTATGCAGCAGAAGAATTAGACTTAGTTATAAAGAGCAGTGGTCGCCACCCCTCTGGACCATGGACCTGCACTGGTCCATGCAAACAAATGAAACCCCATCTGCGGGATGCAGGCAGCATGCAAAACGACACCGGTCCTTGGAAAAACCTTTCTACGTGGAACCGGTCCCTGATGCCCAAAAAGCTGGGGGTTGCTGATCTAGGAGAAGGAGGTAATAGGAGTAAAATAAAATTTTTAGAGTTACAATAGCTTCTTGGAGATATATGTTGCCTGTTGACTTTTGCCTACCTACCTGTACTTTCCAACTGATTGGTATAAAGGATTGAATCAGCTGGTCTAATCTCCATTATCACACCTCTTGGAAGGAAATGTGAAAAGATAAATAGGGTGTTCTTCCTAGGAACAATCGTTGATGCTACATTGCCCAGAGGCAAATGGTACAAAAGAATGAGACATGCCTGACTCATGCTTTCTCTCTAGACGCTATTATGGGCCCAGGTTTCCATGCTGTACTGCCAAGAAAAGTTAAAAAAAATCTGAGCTCCCACTTTTTCTTGCTTCTGACTTTTTGAAAAGCTCAGAGGGGATCTGCAAGCGGCAAGATGAGAGAGCTCTTCTTTCTGTGCTTTTGGAGTTTTTTTAACCTCTTCTGGCAAAGAACATTTGTTCAGAAGGGCCTTTCGAGGCTAAGATCATTTGGGATACTTCTTGTTGTTTTGAATTTTAATAATAACTGTATAAACACTGATGAATTAATTATAATGCAGAAAATAACTGTTTTGGTTTTTAGGTGTACGTAACCATGGCAGGTTAGAAGCGATCATTTCCTCAAAATACAAGATCACTTACTGGCCGTATTAAAATATGAAAATATCCAAGGTCTCCTATCATTTCTCCTCAGCAATTTTCAACTCCAAAACAACTTGTAATATTCATGGAGTCAGAAAAGTCAGTACTTTTATGTTCTTGATTAAAAAATATTGCTGCACATCAGAATAAGTATGAATTAATCTTTTTTCCCAAGTACCAATAATTCTGTTGCATATTCCTCATCTAGTCAGGGAAAATAGTCACTTACATCCATAAGGGCAGCATTGATGTAATTGCTGCTCTCACCATCAATAGTAATTAAGAAAGGCAGACATCTGTCAGGTGGCAGCATATCCATAAAGCGGTTTTTGTCATGATTTCTTGGCAAGCATGCTATACTGCAGTCTTCGGCTTGTAGCCGAGGAGTCACAGAATTCAGGGTCTGCAAGGAAAAAGAAATATTTATTTTGATACTGTGTACCTAACTCAAAGAGATTTGGGCTTGAGGGATAGAGGCAAGGTGACAATGCTGAAAGCCACAAAGAAAGCCAAAGCATGTTTACTTCTCTTTAGTCGGGAGTACAGAAGGGGTATCTGCATATTGGAAATCATCATGTAAAATTCATGCCCTGTATTTTACACTTATCTAAAATGCAAAAATTGCTCCTAGTAGGCCAAAAGTCATCCACGTTCAGATGAACTGGCAGGCTACAGTGATTACAATCACACCGTGATATTCCCCATATCCAGACATGAAAGGACACCATGACAGAAGAGGACAATGCATCATGCACCTGGCACAGGCGATACAAAACATTTTGTATTTTAGGAAGCAAAGAAATTGTGTTTTTTAAACGACATTGACCAACGAACGTACCTGGAATTCATCTTTAAGATGTGAGGAGTTTGTCTGAGAGTCTATTCGAATCATGTCAAAATATGCAGCTTTAAATTCACAGACTGGGATGGCTGTTTCTCCACATAAGCAGGCTTCCAGGATGGCATCATGAATAAAGATATACTGTTCCTGCCAGAGAGAGAACAGAAGAAGTTTGGGGATCCTGCAGTTGGACAGATCATTTAGGTCACCAAATTCAACCTCTTGCTCAGTGTAGGAATACCAGTTAGAGAATTCTCAGCACCTGGTTGATGTGAAGTGCTGCTTGAAAGCATCTAATAAAATGAAGTTCCCCAGCTCTCCAGCTAACTCTGTTCAGCTGATTTTATTGGGTAGGCTGCTATTTTCACAACTGCTGTTGTAAAGCACAGTATGTAGTTTATGGATGTGTAGTATGAGAAATTATTTCCTTTTCTTAGTCCTAACTCTCTCTGTATATAGTTTCAATGTATGACCTTGAGTTTTAACAGTAAAAGAATTAAAAAGTGTGATATCCATATAATGTGCAACTTCACCTCCCTTTTATGTGCTCCTTTGTTCTAAGCTGTAGAGCTCCAACTGCTATAATCCTGCTTTGTAACGGAGGTGCCCTCCCCATCTCATTATTCGGAACTTTTTTTTTTTTTTTTGCAAAGTCTTTTCTAGCTAGCTATACAGAAACCACATGCACTGCTAGGAAATAAGGATCAATTGCCAAAGATATGTTCCAAATAAAAGAAAAAAAATGTAAAACGAAGTGGATGTGTTTGTAGTGCTAGCAGTTTATTTTGTTTGTGTTGGATGTAACTTTCAGTTCAGTTCAGTGCTGAGTTTGCTTTTGCAACATTCTCAACATCAGTTGGACTAGTGCCAGGATAACCTTTCACCCACATTATATTGCATCTAAAAATAATGACTATTTTGCAGTGTTAGCATAAGACATACAGTATAACCTATTGCCTGAAAACTGAGAAACACAGGGAGAAATAAAAGTACTATAAAATTGGTAAAAAGTAACTACAATTTGATATGTAACAACTATCTCTCTCTTCACAGTTGCTGTGTAAATGTATTCCAGGCATCTATAAACACCACAGATGACCCTTAATACAATGTTTTAAGGAGAGAAGTTTTGGAATACATGGATGGGACAGTTGGAAAAGAAATAAATGAAGGTTGGTTTTATCTCCTTCCCCACCTCCACAAAATGATCTGTCTTGCTGTCTCTTCACATTCTTTATTTAGCTGATCTTGAACCAGTTGCACATTTGGCTTAGTAATTTACCAAATCCAGAATATTTTTTTAAGGCAAATGACTAAAATGCACATGAGGATTGGACCACTGATTCATAAGAGTGCAATACCTCTGTTTGTACCATGTTGATGCGGCGTGAACGTAAGGCTTTGACACAGTTGTAGATGTCTACAACACCTTCTCTTTCTGCCATGTCTAACATGATGTCAATTACAATATAGCATCCAGTTCGCCCAGCTCCAGCACTAGAATAAATCAGAAAACATACATATTTTTTAAAAAAAATTACAAGCATCCCAAATAAATCAGAAATCTAATGTCTAATTGTATATTTTTTTAAAAAGCAGTATTTTACTTTGTGAAAGTGGAATTGTTTTTAGCCAAAGTAAAGCCATAATTAGATAGACATTTTCAGTGTTATTGCTGAACGTACTGTAATTACTTTGCAAAGTAGAGAAAAAAATTTGGGCTTAGAATTGGTTAAGTAATGCATATTAGCATTACTTATACAGTTTTCCTGCACTGTTCTCATTTCTCTGTGTTAAACTGACACAGATATTTCCAGCGGAAATCTTTTCAGTACATTTTCAACAAGGATAACTCATTCATAAAATATTCACTAAGTTGATTCTGAGAGTAGTAATTAAAAAGGCTGATTTTTGTTTTGCTTTGTTTGTTCATTTATTTATAGCATGCATTTCATTACGGGACCAATTCTATTTTTTTAAAAAAAATCTCTAAAGTTCTAGCCTTTTGAAAAGAGATTACATCTGATCACAGTTTTGTTTTCTAACAGCCATTCCTATATAAAACTGTGGCATATCTTTAGCTAAATTCATAATTCATTCAGTTGAAATGTTCCATTTAGCTCATTGTCTGGTTCCATAGCCTAATCCATATCAAGATATCTTGCTTCAATACTGCCAGTGTAGGCAAGCAAATTACCCTTCTGAGGAATTACTTTCACCTTCAAGCTGTCCTGACCATTAGGAATGTTTTTCTAACATCAGTTATTATTATTCCACGCCTTCCAAGGACAGTATTTATGTTCTGTGTGATGTCCTTTTTAGGTATTTGAAGGGATCTGTGATAGTTCTCAGTTTTTCCCCTTCAAAGTAAAGCAAAACTTTTCCTCTTGATAGGACTTAGTTTCTAGACCCTGTGAAAGTTGGTTTTCATTCAGTGAAAAGTAAGGAATTTGATATCAGATCAAGCCATTAGTGAAACAAGAAAGAGATGGAAATGTTATCTCCTACTAAAAACAGTTTTGCTTCTTGGCAAAAGAAATCTGAACACAGGTTGATATAAACAGAATTCACATTTGATATTCAGCAGAATTATTTCATAATGCCTTAATGATTTTGCTATAGACAACCTACTCTCAGGCATCATGTTCTACGAAATATATTTTCACAGGGTTTTTACCTTGTTAATCAAGAAAATGTTGACAGTCCCCAGATTGTCATCACTGTCCCATTCTGAATCTTTTTTTTTCCCATCTGAATCCCCCTTCTCAGTTTAGGTGTCTATTTGATTTGTTTTCTTCCTGAATAAGAGCTTTGATTAACTAATTTTCATTTTGTTGTTTCCAACCAATTACTTCAAACTTTCAAGATACTTTTGAATTTTCTTTACCTAGCCCATCAAATTTTGATAAGCATCCTCTACATCTCCATGTCATTATAGAAAATGTCAATATATACATGTCCAGAGTGGAAGTGTGTGGCATTTCATTTGGTACTTCCTTCTAGGTTAATGTGGAGCATTAGTTGAACATTGTTTTGTTAACTAGCTTGCTAACCAAAATATGAAGGTTATCTATTACAATAAAAATATCCGCTAAATAAGTTTCTCTAGTATATAAGACCAGACTGGCGAAACTTGTTTGGTAATTTCTATGTGTTTTTTTAAAAAATCCAAATGTGATACTACAGAGGTCTTACAACAAGGTAAAAATAAGTGAATGAAATAATAAAAAATAGTATTGTTTATTATTGCTTGCAAAGGAATATATTAATATTACTCAGAAGTGAGTTGTAGATGTTGCAGTGTAGGATAAAAAGTATCAAGGAGGGAAAATGCTTAATTTCTTTTATATAATTACCTACCAGTTTAGATTCACAAATAACTTAGATATTTCTTCTTTTGAATTATTTTCCTACTTACAAAGAAGTAAAACTGTTGTTTATATAGACTATTTTATGTAGTCTATAAAAACAAGCAACTGCCAACTTCAGATTCATAATAGTGTAATTTACTATATATGGAGACTTCCCAGGTTGGAACGCTGATCTAAAGCAATCTTTAGTAAAATTTAAAACAGGACAGATAACTTCAGAACACAGAAACTGACCAAGACATTTTTGGAAATTGGATCACAGGGTTATCTGTCAAAAGCGTCAGCTTGAAGTAATAAGCCAAGCCGTTTGATCCATCCACCCCATATCATACCACAACACAACACAAAACGTGACAGATCATGCACACATCGAGAATGATAGGAAATGCATCTACCTCTTTTCTACACACCTGCAATGCACAACAATAGGCCCGGCACTTGGGGGGTTAGATTGTTTTACACGGCGTATAAATGAAAGAAGGCCTGTTGCGTTGTAAGGTACTCCATGATCAGGCCAGCCGGTAAAATGGAACTGTTTAACTTCACGGATTTCATTGTAACCTCTCTGTCAAAATGGAAAATAATAACAAGAGTATTTTTCTTTCATCTCATGAGTTATGGTAAGTTGGTTTTTGGTTATTTTTTTAAAAGGTGATCATTTTTTTTTAAACTGGTTAAAATTTATGTAGGACTAAAAATGCAAGTTTCAGTTGATTTTAATCAGTTTCCGTTAAAAAAAAACACAATAAAAATTTGAATGTAGCAGCATTACTTATCACACTTTACTCATTGCATATTTACACAGCATATACACCAGGCCAATTGTATGTTACCATGAAATTGCAACCATATATGCAAAGTTCCCTAAGAAAGAAAAGTTCAGTCTTCAAAGAAATAGTCTG
This sequence comes from Mimophis mahfalensis, assembly GCA_032468015.1. Classification (NCBI taxonomy): domain Eukaryota; kingdom Metazoa; phylum Chordata; class Lepidosauria; order Squamata; genus Mimophis; species Mimophis mahfalensis. The sequence goes on along the minus strand of JANHFR010007311.1, from coordinate 223,594 downwards.
GAAGTCTACATTAATGTGAAAGTAGCTGTTATGATCCCATTGAAACAGAATGATAACTAAAACAATCTAAAGTTTAGATACACCCTCATGTTTAAGCAAAGCATAACCATGAGGTATATACAGGTGAGTAAGATATCTTAAATGGAGAGAACATACTGAGGATGGAAACAGGAATCAAAAATATAATGACCTAGTTCCATGTATCATAAAAACTTGCTATGGTTCCTGCACTTCCCTGCAACTTGAGTGTCCTTGCAGGCTTGAATACTTCTATTTTATAGTTATAAAGAAACCAGAAACATATGTGAAGGAAATTACTGGTGACAAGGCCAGAATTAAAACATTCCTTTACATGCTAGCAGATTTTAAACCAGACTTCCACAAAGAGCAAGGCCAAGAAATAAGGGAATCCTATCTTAATCTTAACATAGCTGAAGCACATAAAGTTGGTGAAGGCTAACTTAAGCATCTGCAACTCTCCAATTGCAAAGAATAAAGAGCTTGTGGTTTGGGAATGGAGGTTACCAAATTCTTCTTGTGGAGAAATCTTGCTTCCTTTTAAGTCTGAATGAGGCATATATAAAGTGGCTTAATTCATAATCCATTTTCTATAAATAAGATTACAAGACTATAAATGTAGGAACAATATTCATCTGACTATATACAACTCTCTCTTTCTGTACTGAAATGGTAAGGAACCAGCCACGTAGCATATAAGTGTGGATAACTAAAGTAAGTGTGGATAACTAATGAAATAATTGAGGGAAAGGTCTAAATTATATGTAACTTTGCCCAAGAAAAAACTTGAAACCTGGTTACCTAGAAAATTATCATCCAAGAAAGCTGCTATTAAAACTCTTTATGGATATTTCTAACTGTGTGTATGGACAGAATATGTCTGTATTTATGTATTATTATTAAATTTATTTGCTACCCATCTCACCATAAGGTGACTCTGGGTGTCTTACAAGTTAAAACCAATAAAACAGGACAAATATACATACAGCAATAAAATTATAAGTTATGGCAAAAAGATGGAGAGGGAGGGAACAAGGTGTGCAGGAAGTTAGGTAAGATCTGCTATTAATCCATCAACCCCCTCCAGTGTGGCACTCTCCCATTGGGACCCCAAGCCAATTAGCAGAGTCAGGTTTTCAGGCCCATAGAGAAGGTTGGGGTGGGGGGGGCAGATAGCGCCTGGGAGGGAGGGGAGGTATATTTCAAAGGGCATGAGCCCTTGTATGTATGTATAAGATAGACAGATGTGATTGCTAAACTGTGGCATTTTGTTTGTGTTTATTTACCATGTTGAATATGCCAGACATTATTCTCAGATACACTGATTTGAATTGATGGCAAAACACTTCGAAGTGTTTTGTTTTTTGGGAAATAACAAGAAATTAAAATACGACCAAGAAAATTAATGATAATAAAATTAATAGACGTTTGAGATGCTGCTTATACAATAAAAAAAAGAAGAGGGAAATTAAATCGACAGAAGTGTGAATGGAAAACAATTTAGACCAGGGGTGTCAAACTCACACTGTCACGTGACATATTGGGACTTCCCCATTTTAGGGGGTGTGCGTGGCCAGCACATGACAGTTCCTGTCCGTGGGCTGTGAGTTTGACACCCCTGATTTAGACATCTTAGGCATAGCAGAATGAGTGTGTTACAGCTCAGGTGTTGTAAGTACTATAGTAATGGACTGAAAGAATGGCTTGAATATGTTATCAATGTTATCATAAAGTGAAATAATAGGAAGATCTAATCCAGAAATATTTACCCTTTCAAGGGTGAACGTCCTGACAACATATTCTGCAAGTGGTTCCACTTCCACACAAGCAACTTTGAAGTCTCCATACACTTCCGTGTCATCAGGCCAATACTTGTAGCACTTAACCTATGATCAATGTGATAGAAATATTTCTCAAAGAAACCAGATGAATCACTGGATCATGAAAATCACATCATTATTTTTATTTAGTGGTAGATTGTATTTCATACATGGAAATAAGGGGGATGGAGGAAATGGTGAAAAAATAATAGTGGAATAATCATTTTTAAATGCTTATCTATACAATTACCATATTTTCATTTTATTTTATATATTATGACCTTGCTTTCACATCGTTAACGATCACCCATTCATTTCTACTTACACTCAATTACTTTGCTTTTACGTTTAATTGTAAAGGAAAATATATCATCTAAAGAATTATTTGACTTTTTCTGCAGTCTCACAATGAATGGATTTTTAAAGGATAAAAAAAAGTTTGATGCCTTTAAGAACAATACAATAAAAGAAAGAGGCACTGGAAAACTGAGAAGTTGATTATATCAAATGTTTATCACCTATTTCTCTATTTGCTTCTAGAAGGTAGATAACTCCTTAGTGCCACAGGTAGTCCTCGATTTACAGCCATTCAGTTCAAGGCTACTGTGGCACTGAAAAAAGCGACATACAACCAGTCCTCGCAGTTACCACTGACACAACATCCACGCAAACATGAGAACAAAAGTGAGTTGGCAAACGAGCATGTATTTATGATGGCTGCAGATTCCTGGACTCAGATGTATTTGCAGCCTTCCCAGCCAGATTCCCACAAGCAAAGTCGATGGGAGAAGCTGGATTCACTTAGTGACTGCATGATTCCCTGAATAATTGCAGTGATTCACTTAACAACTTCAGCAGAAAAGGTCATAAAATTGAATGTGATTCATTTAACAACTACCTTGCTTAGCAGTGGAAATCCTGATGCCCAGCTGTAAATCAAGAACCGCCTTTATGTTGAGATGGTTCAGTCTATTTCTGTTTTTCACACCAGAGGAAGACAAGATTGTGGTTTCTTGTCTTTTTTCACCTCCGTGCTTCCCAGCCATCCATGTGTAGACACAAAGTCTATGTGTGTGAATGGTACACATAGAACAGTCCACAAACAGGATGAACAGAATTATAGAAATTCTTTTTCAGAGAAACAAAAGCCTCAAATGCCAAAGTTGCTTTTTTTTTTTCAAGAGGCAACTGGAATTTCTGGTTTTTCTTTGAAGATGTTTCGCTTCTCATCCAGGAGGCTTCTTCAGCTCTGACTGGATGATGGGGAATGGAAGGATTTATATTGCTTGCAGACAGCTGGTATACTCCTTACAAGGAGCATAAATCCTTCCATTCCCTACCATCTAATCCAGGGGTCTTCAAACTTGACAGCAAGTTTAAGACTTTTGAACTTCAACTACCAGTATTCCTCCTCCAGTCATGTTAGCTCAGGAATTCTGGGAGTTGAAGTCCACAAGTCTTAAAATTGCTCTAAATGTACTGTAAGCCACCATGAGTCTTCGGAGAAGGGCGGCATATAAATAGTATAGGAAAAAAAAACTTGCCAAGTTTGAAGACCCTTGATCTGAACTGAAGAAGCTTCTTCGATGAGAAGTGAAATGTTTTCAAAGAAAAACCAGAAATTCCAGTTCCCTCTTGAAGAAAGCACCTTTGGGACAACCACATCCTGGATGACTGAGAGTCTCCATTGAGTTTTAGAGATGCACTTTGGGATGAACACCCTTCGAATGGTACATGAGTATGAACAGATTTCCACCCCCACCCCCAAATGCTCACATGCACTTGCATTCATAGTTTTTCTTTTAACAACTCAAAGCTGCTTAACAGATTACAGACATGAAAACAGGGGAATTGGATTTTGGCTCTATATTGGTCACTTAAAACTTGGTATTTGTTCTTCCTCACTTTGCTTCTGTTTTTCTTAGCAATGGAACTACAAATTTTAATGGGGTTTGGCGTTTCTAAGGAGATACTTACCCGACCCACTTCAACTAAATTTGTAACCATAACAATGCAGGCAGATTGTTCTTGCCATATCATTCTCCAGAAATCGTAGACTGTCTCATGCACTGGACCTGGCAAAGAAAATGCTTATAAATAAATTAAAAACAAAACAAAACCCTGTAAAGCTACTGTCTTTAAAATAGCTGTCAGGTATTCAAGGCAGGTATGAATGGTTTCAGTAATCTTTCAGAAACTTCTGCACATTAATAATTAGTATTGAAGTATCTCGCAGGAACCAGATTTTTTTAAAAAAAAATAGAAATAAAGATTAAGCTATTGTAGCTGCTTTATGGAAAAAAACCCCAATATCTGAGAATTAATGGAATTTTAGAATGGGCTCATTAACATTTGGGAAACCATATTGTTCAGGTTGCACAATGCACCTATTAGCAACTACTTAAATCAGCTTCATCTTTTCCCATCAGAACTTATAATACTGGAAAATGGCACAGAAAGTCTTTGTATACTTTGAAGAAGCATTGCACAACCCTAAAGGTTGTCACAATATTTATTGTTTGACTTAATTGTCTGTTACCATGATTTGTTATAAGCCAACAAGCATTTTGCCTTACTTCCATGTTGGAAAAATATGAGAATTTGACCTGTGTCAGTCCCTCCATTTTGCATATTGGTACTGGTGCATCATAAGTCTCACTAGCTTTTGTTAATATTCCTTTCTTATAGACAAAGTCAATATAGGATTTCTGATACCAGTCATCATGCCTTAACATCCTGGTTCAAGAACAATATGCTGCTTCTGAATACCCACAACCAGGAGCAAGCTAGTGTTCACATGTCCTGCATTTGCAAAAGGGCTTGGTTGGCCAGCATGGATAAAGGATACTGGATAGCATCAGAGACCAACCCCCAAGGCTCCTTTTCTGTAGGGCATGGAGCCACTTTTCATGATCACACCACTGAAATTAAACAGTATCTCTTTGCACTGCAATTTTTTAACTAAATAAAATAGACATGCTAATTAATTTATAACCCAAACTTCTCAGAAATCAAATAATGTCTACTTGACTGTTATCGTTTAAAAGTCATTTTTGATAGTAGCAGGACATAAATGTAATTAACAAACAATGCTCTCCTTCACCAAATTCACAAAAATAGAGATTAAAGTTTTCTCTCATTTTTGTCTGCATTGGTGATACAGACACCCAAAGGAGCACTTTGGAAAATCATGCCTAACTTACAACACTTATGAAGAATGTTACAGCTCTGCCTGTATTTCCACAACATCTTACCTTGGGTTGCAATGTAGTGACTTGGTCTCTGGTATCCCTATAAAAACAAATATAGGTTGATTTTTAAAACAGTCTGTACGTTTTAAAAATCAAATTGGGAAAATGAAGGCATACCAAAATATTCCTACGTACTCTTTACAACCAGGCTAGTAGTGACTAATCCAATCAACCATATTCAACAACGTAGTTTCAACCATTTCCAGAACATTGAAGTGCATTGTTGGATGTGAAATAAGCCCAGCTGATTTCAAAATGTTGTTTTTGGACAATGAGACTTAGAACCAAACAAAAAGTTCCTGTAAACGTATACTGTGTACATCAAAATGAAGTGGCTCATTGTTTCCTAATCATTCTGCTTTGTGAAAACCATAACTGTTGTCATTTATTGAATTTCAAATTTGTTTTTGGTTCTAATTCAGTAAAACTATGAAATTGTTCTAAGCAACTATGAGATTTGCCTTCACTTAAAAAAATACAGATTGACAAAGTTTTGTTTGTTATTTTAGATATTAAGCACAAAACAACCAAGCCAATAGCAAAAACTATCACTATGAATGCGCCAGAAAAAAAACGGAGCCATAATGAGTAAGCAGAATGGCTGAACATTAGAGCTGGACAATGTATATGTGTGTACAGATTGCAAATCTACATGCAATACTGCAATTTTGCAATTACACAAAACAAAGTTTAGAATTTAAGAAATTGTGTGTACATATAATATAAAGATGAACACACATTTATGTGCCATTACTGAACTTTCTCTACAGTACAATTATTAAATGCAGGGAAGGATTCCTTATACATGTACAGTGGTCCCTCTACTTACAAACTACTCGACATACAAATTTTTCAACTTACAAATGGGAAAAGTGGCTACATGCTTACAAATTTTTCGACTTACAAATTGAAAACTGTTGGCAGTTTTAGATGCGGTTTCCTCGACTTACAAATTTTAGATGCAGTTTCCTCAACTTACGAATTTTTCCAAATTTGGTTTGTGGTGAAGCAGGCAAGGCAGGAGGAAGAACCTTGCTGTTC
>JANHFR010007311.1:203840-217339 GCA_032468015.1 Mimophis mahfalensis | reverse complement strand
TATGGGAAACCGCTTTTCGACTTACAAATTTTTCTACTTACAAATGTGCATTTGGAACGGATTAAATTCGTAAGTAGGGGGACCACTGTACTTTAAAAAAAGATTTGTTGACCTCTTGGCTAAAATCAGGTAAACAAGAATTAACCATGACTGGTTAATAGTTAGAATATGAAACAGGAAAAAAGACTGGATCTCATGAATATCATTTCATCAAGTTTTTGCTAATTATATGATAGAATTTTGAAAAGGCAAGGAATTAGTCTTATTAGCATAATGAATAACTATGGTATTGACACAGGTAAACATATTATCTTCAGTGATTCTATGGACTAAATGTAAGATTAGAAGCAGCATTGCATAATTTTTATGTATTAAACACATTGCACTCAGTTGGTCAAAGGAACACGTAATTGTTATTGTGAAAAAGAATTCCCAAAGATGCCTTATTGACAAATGCATATATAAAGCGATGTATATAAAACATGGCTTCTTCAGTTTTTCCATCACTTCTTACTCAGTTTGACAGGAAAGACACAGTTTTTGATGGATTTTTGAAAGAAAGAGAACTCTTTGAGAATTATGGATTTGGTATTGTATTGCAAATGTTAGCTTTCTTTCGAGGAGCCGATGGCATTGAAATGCCTATTACTAACCACTAACGCTCCTACCAGCCCGTGGCTTCCTTGTTTTTTAACATCCAAAACAAGTCCCATAATAACCTGAGATTTTCAGAAAAAAAACAGAGAGTTGTGTGTTGTACCTGTGCAGAAATCTGTACCCAGACAGAAAATGTGATTTCGAGTAGAGATGCATGTCACATCTGTTGGAAATACCATGAACTAAAATATACCAACTTTAAGGTCCTGATGACTAATGGCACCCTTGACAATCAAGAGTGCTGCACAACTATAATATCTAAGGCAAAATACAAGTCAGGATCCTTGGGCAAAAATCCTACAAAATTCTAGATCAACCTGAGAATGCGCTACACAACACGGAAAGAAAACATTTTCTTGCAAAGAAATGAAACCCTCAAGGAGATAGGTGACAGCTTTCAGCAGAATCCTGAAATAAAATTGAGGCCTTGTAAACACAGAGCAATATTGTTCTCTAACTCATAATCTTGCACATGGATTCATATCAGGGGCATAGCTATGAAATCCTTTTATTAAAAGGTATTGGTAGGTGTATCTCCTGAGTGATAACTGCTCTATTCAAGTAATGGCACCTGCCTAGAAAACTATTTTCTAAGTACACCAGTGCTGATTACACACATCAGATATTTTGAAATTCTGTATTGAATTAGATTATCAAATATACAAGCCTTGACTACAGTCTAAGTAACTATTACTCCATTAATAGCTTTCATGGCTACATATGTTCATTTGTATTTGTCCAAAACTGTAAGCTTCTGTACCATCTTTAACTCATTATTATTATTTCAGTTTTATTGCAAGCGGAGGATTCTTGTCTTGCATTAGAAATTATGAGGGTTAAGGATTAGTAGGAGGAGCACCATTGCTCAAATGAATTCCCTTTGAGAACAGGAGATAACTCTAAGCCCTCCCTTTCAGGCCACCAGTAGGTTTCTTTTCAAGAGCAACACACTATATTCTATTATCCAGCTTCTCACACAAAAATAATGGAATATAAAATAAAAATTACTAAACAATGCAAAAAAAAGGGTAATAAAGAAGCAAAAATGAGTCTTGTAAGGGTTAGGTTTTATTGATTTAGCTAATGATTTTCATGATCACTGTAAAAGACTAAGGATATTTTTAAAATGTAGGTAAAAGAAAAAGAAAAAGAGCACAAAGGAACATTAAAAAGACTAGATATATAAATGAAATTCATTAATGAGGCATGCACATATATCTAGTAATAAAAATTAGAACAGTAAAGCAACTGAGAATGTTCACTATATTAAATAGTCATAACAGGATGCTGTTATTCACATATAGTGGTACTTACATCCCTGTACAGCCAAATCTACAGCCCAAATCAAAGTCAGATGTGAAAGAAAGCACAACAATGTCAGTGAGTACTAGGACGGAGGACAAGGAAAAGTGTACATTTTGTTCATAATATTAAGAAGGCTCTCATTCAGTTCATAGGAATTGCATGCAAAAATGTTTCACAGAGAGAAGATGGAAAGGGGAAAAAAAACCAAGATATACAATCTACTTACATCAATATAATTAGCATTAATGTAGTCTGAAGAAGGATCATCTTCCACAGGTTGTAATATCACCCTGGAGTGATCATCTGCAAAAAATGGGGTTTGTCTTTGGAATGATATACAGCAGAAACAAATGAGTGTGAAATGTAAAGGCTAAAGGTTCCCTTATTTAAGGAGGAAAAAGGTAGACCCCGTTTGACCTGCAATGCTGGTGACCCTTTCCCAGTCTGCTCAAAAAATGCCGTGGAAACCTCAGTGGGTATCTAAAATTGCATGGAAGGCTAGAGCCAAAAGAAAACAGAAATTGTATCTACTCTGTGGAACAATTGAATGAGATGAGTGAACACAGGAATATACACACTTTAGAACCTGCCTTGCTTTTAAAGCACTAAGAGCAGAAAGACTGCAAGAGGTCTTTCTCAATGATGACCTCATCCCAATGGAGTATCTTTTCTAAGGGAAATATGGCCCCAATTGTAGCTACTTTTGGAACAGTACTTTATGTCACTGGCGCCACTCCAGCTAGAAGTGTCAAGTAGGATACTCTGCAGCTATTTTCTAGGCTGTGTGTTGCTAATTATATTTATAACTTGCTTGGATTAGGGGTTAGAAAATATGACAATCAAATTTGTAAACAAGCAAACCAGCAAGATAATTTCTACAGGGACAAATGCAAAGTCCTTCATTTGTGTACAGTATAGGAAGGTGAACCATACTGGAGAGCAGTTCATGCTTGGTGGATCACACAAGCTGAACATGAAGCAAAAATATGATGGAGCTCTCAAAATAACAAATGTAATCCTAAATTGCATCAACAGAAATATAGCATCAGTATCAAGAGGTATCATTGCTCCTCATTGTTCTGGGTTAGTTAGACAACAATTACATTGTGTATATTTGAGCATTTTAGCAAGGATACTGAGAATATGGAGCATATCCAGAAATGAGACAAATAACCCAGAAGAAAAAAATTGTGAAGAACTATTGATGGTGCTGGGCATGTTTAATCTTGGTAAGGCATGACAGCTCTGCTCAATATTTGTCAGATGCCAAATTGTTCACACTTCATTCAGAAGGCAGTAAGTAGAACAATGGATTTACAAGAAAGGAGATTTTGTTTTTTGTATATCAGGCGCAATTTCCTAACTGTAAAGGCCATTCAATAATGGAGCAGATTATTTAGGAAGGTTGTGACTTCTCCTTGACTGAAGAACTTAAAAGAGAGGCTGGATGGCCATCTGTCATGTGCGTCTACATTGTCTGGAATAAATGTTCTGCAAGGTCCCTTCTATGCTTTGATTCTGGGAAATACATTTTTTTTGTCTATGAATCTCTTCAGCATTGGCAGAGGCAATGCTATGGAGTAGTTAAAGCAATGAACTAAGGCTAGGGAGAAATATTCCAATTTTTAACCACCAAGAAACACATCACTTACTACTGTGTAGGATGGGTAGACATAATAATAGGCTGTCTAGGTTTTGTCAATCAGTGATGTAACACACTCATCTTCATGATTATCTGTTTTTAACTCACATGCTATAATGTTCCCATATCTATTCTTCGTTCTGTTTTGATCCTTTTTGGCCACATCCCAAGAAGCTGATTGTCCTTCAAAGAAACTCTTTCAAAATAAAGAGATAATTTATATTTATTTAACATTTTAGTCATCCTGACACATTTTGCATTAACATTGTTAGAACATCAGTTAGGTTCTTGGTTTTTCTGAGTTTGATTGTTTTACCGGAGTTAGGTATCAGCATATATATAGCTTTTCCTGGTATAAATGCATGGAAATGCTCTGCCAGGCAGAAACAAATCCAGTGCCTGGCAGCTCTGAAAGGTTCCAGAAAACACAAGAAGGCTTGCAGTGGGGGAAAAAAATGAATCCTAATACCCCTGTTTCTCAACTTCAGCAATTTTAAAATGCTGGATGGGGAATTCTGAGATTGAAGTTACCAGATCTTAACATTGTTGACGTTGAGTGATACTGCTGATGTAAATAAAACGATTAAACCACAGTCATGCAAAAAAACAACAACACCTCCTTAATTAAATAATTACAGGTAGTTCTCAACTTACACCTCTCCTATGCCTTCCCATTATGGTCGTAAGATGTGATAGTCATAAAGTGGGTCACCATGTGACTAACCTGGTTTTATCTTTTTACTAATGGTCATTAAGAAAATCACAAAGGTCATTAAGTGGTGGGGTGTTTTTTTTGTCAAAAACTGGTAGCAAACATTAGTTTTCAGCACAAAAAAAATTGTAAATTGGGACCACGTGACCACCAGATGCTGCAAAAGGCTCTAAATGTGGACCAATTGCTGAGTGCCCCAGATATGGTCATGTGACTGCAAGGGGTGGTAGGGCTGATCGTCAGAACTTTGGAACTGTATTGTAAGTCTCTTTTGTGAGTGGGAGGGATGTCTTTTGTAACTTTGAATGATTACTAAGCAACTATTCGTAAGTTGAGGATTACCTGTATTTCCAGCACAATGATAAAAAGCAAATGTAGCATTTCTTGAAGCCAACAACTGAAAATAGGTTATAAAAATGTAAAATAATTTCAACTACAGGGCGACAATATTGCATACAGTATGAGCTTGGAATCATGGAACAGTGATTTGGGGTTACTGGTAGCAAAGGTTTTTTTTTAAACTAATCTCCCATGTAATTAATTGATCCATCAGGAAACATATATTGTAGTGTTTATCCTGTGTATTGCCTTTCTCTGTAACACAATGAATAAATAAACAAATAAATAAAACATGTTTTTAAGAGTCATGCCTGCTTTGTTTTACGTGGATAAAATGAATTAGTAGCAAAAACTAAAATCAAATGTTAAAAGATACATACATATTTCCTTCATATAAAACTAGTTGATGAACTAAGATTAAAATCAGACTTTCTGAATCAGGATTCAAGGATCTATGTATGATCTATGTCATACACCTTTCATTCCAACTTCTCCAAGGTCTCTCTGCACGTGACTCATATACATGGGTGAATGGTCTTATCAGAATTGTATCTCATCACCTGATGAGAACATCTCAATCCACCCTCTTTCTGAAGTGAGGGTTGAGGGTGGGGCATAGACAAAACAACTGGCTTTCTCTGTGGTTCCCCATCCCCACCCCAAACTTTTGACTATCTTACCTCCAGAGATCATGGTTTTAGAACATCTTAAAAGATAGGGTTTCCCCCCAATTCTTGGGAGTAGGAATTAGGAAGAAGGCTGATTTATTAACTCTTTATCTGCTGTGCTTTTTTTCTTTTAATATCATGTAACTTATATAGAATCTTTTGATCAGGGTGGCTATAAAAAGCTACCAATAAATGCCCAAATCAATCAGTCAAATAGACAAAGAAGATTGTTTTTTCCTTCCAGTGTACAAGTATAGATGCTGCATATAGAGCCTTCCAGGGAAACTTTTCAACAAATGACCTTTGCATGAAAGATTTGGTTTATGTAATATCCTGCACAGGGATGTTGAGGGAAAAATCTGTCCTTAAAAAGGGAGTAATATCTGTATGAGGAAGGTGTGTTTTTGACACTTTTCATTCTTTGCAACACTCTGATTTACACATAATGCGTTTAAATTTTCCACTGATTCATGGCACATGGAAAATGGTCTTTTTAAAAATGTAACCCCATGAAATATTCATTTTCATGCTCTTGTAATTAAGAACTCTCTCTTTGCAATCAAGAAGTTTTACACTCAAAGGAACTCGCTACTCTAGGTCAGGTAAAAAAGCAACTTCTGACATTGTTACCTCGTACTCTTCTTTGAAACCATAGCTGTCAGATGTTTTCATGAGATTAATATGCTGCAGCAAATCCGCTACTCTGATAGCAGGATGCAGCTGGCCAGTTTGGTAGGGAGATTCTGTTCCTTCGCAGAGATAACGGGGCACATCTAATAGACGACTTGACTCTGCTGTTGCACTGTGGTTTTCATCTGTGGTTATGAGAGCCCAAAGAATGGAAGAGTTTTCAGCAACAGTGAAACTGAAATATTCCTGCTACAGGCCATCTTCTCATGAGCTCATTTGAAGCACTTTGCAAAGATCTGGGTGCTATTTTGACTCTTACAAAAGAAAGCATAAGCAACAAACAGCTGCCCCATGTTGATCAGAAAGAAGGAGCTTCCTCCGTGTTCCCTGTGTTACAGAAAAGCATCTCTCTTTGGCCTTCTCAGTCATTGAAACCCACCCCCTCGGATCTGGAAGAACATCCCCCTAGAGATTCGGCATGACTCAATGGTGACTGATACTTAGGAAAGAAAACAGAGCAAGGTTACTTCAGCAGCCCTTTGGGGGAACATGAATTGAGGGAGAACTTCCCTGTGAAGGACTGTGGGCTCTAATGCCTACTCAGCAAAGGATTTTGCTACTGTTGTGTTAAATGTTTATGCTTTTCAGTTCTATGCTCTTAGATCTTTTAATTCTGTCAATGCATGGTAGTCGTACCATGCATCCATCCATCCATCTATCTATCTATCTATCTATCTATCTATCTATCTATCTATCTATCTATCTATCTATGTTATGCTCAAAACGAACACTCGGAGACGTCAAATTGATTGAACTGAGATTTCAGTCTGAGTTAGAATGGACATGAGGATGTGTTGAATAAAAGCTTGATTTTGATTCATACACTGAAAAACATGAAAGTGTTTATAATTGCAGTTCAACTTCCATGTCCTATGACACTAACCGATTGCATAATTGCATACCACTGTTCTTTGGATTTAGAGAGGTTTTTAACTACCTCCATGCCTCCCCATTTCCTTTGGGTCACTTAAACTTAAATATTCTGTTATCTTCATACCAGTTAATTAAAGTGAAGGAAAAAAAAAACTTTCAGAAAAGTTGCCAATTTTTGTTTGGTTCGTGACTGCCGCATTACAGAAATTCATACATATACCTTTGGAAATTAATGGACTAAGGCCTGTCTGATCTAGATTGTTGAAGCATCACAATAAACAGCTTTTATTGTTATAAGTAACAGAGCATGCATGATTTGCAGGTGCTCACATTAATCTATACATTGATTATATTGCCCTCAGCATGGCTTTGAAGAGACTCATCAACACTGTTTTCTGAACACAGGCAACAGGGATTGTAGAACCCTACTGCACCCCATGAATGCCTTCCATCAACCCTAACCTCTAATCCATTCAACTGAACATTTCTTGTATACATGATTAAATTAACTTGCACTACAATAAGAAGTCAAGGTCTCAATGAATACAGTATTTCATATATTTATGGCACATATAACTTAACAAAAATAATTTCATGGTCAACTTAAACTGTATTTTCTCCAATACTTACCACTTATAGGGACTGGAATACATTGAAGCATGTAAAAGCAAATAAAATATCTGAGACACATTTAAAACCAGCTAGCTACATGTTTTGAAATTAAGTTCTAGAAGAATTATAATGGGTAGGTTTTTGCCATTTTTGAAATCCTTTATACTATTTTTAAAGAGCACACGTTAAATAGAAATCTTTCAAATTATATTTCACATGCAAAATGTTTAATTAATGAAAAAGAACAAGAGTAATACATTACTAAAAACCACATATATTAACTAATATATAAGTCAAGTGCAAACACCCACAACCTCCAGCTAAGTCATCTTGTTTCACATAAAGGTGAAAAAGTTAACAAAAACTAATATGGGAATGGGAATGTATGCTGAATCTGTCAATCTGTCAGTTTTGCCCTAGGTTTGCTCTTTGAGGTTCTAATAGATTAACCTTTGCATGTCAAAACAATCATTTTTACCTACTTGGAGGTTCTGATAATGTCACATCAAATATCAAATATAATTTAGTGCCTTACTACTACTATTACTAATGTCGCATCAAATATAATTGTTTAGTGCCTTACTACTAGGGTAAGATTCAGTAAAAAATGAAACAACACTGAATCATCTAGTTTAATTTTAATTTTAATTGATTGCCTAGGGTTGTAAATTATAATTCACCAATTATTAAATAGCTAAAGCTAAACAGAGGAGATCTTACATGAAGCTTTGGATTATCTTACAAGTAGAAAAGAAGACTTAGTATAGATTTCAAACTGACAAGCCTATTTAATGTTAGCTTTTAGAAGGAAACAGGAAAAAATGAAGTACCTAAAACCATCTAAGATATTCTTGAACACAGTCTCCATGGTGGGTATACCATTTGGTATACCTTTCAGCTTGAACTGTTCTTAGAAAGGTATTATGACACTAAGTAATTCATGCTTCTTATTATTTATATGCACTTTATTTAAAGTGCATAGTCCCTCCTATTGCACTTGTTGAAGCTATGTATCATCACAATATCATGAGCTTTCTAAAAATATACATGTTTGATCCTGAAACAGTCCAGAATGCCTTGGAATGACTTGGCATTCTGCCTAGAATGCTTGTTCTGCTCCTGGAAAATGTCCTAGATACCAGTGGTATCCTTCTGGATTGCCTGCTTCAGATGGGCATTGATATACCCCATATTCATTTTATTTGGCCAGTGTATGAATGATAGATTGGTATAATAATCATAGGGTTCAAGCTTGACTGCCATGCTGTTTAAAATCTACAATGGGCCACAAGTTTGTTTGTTTGTTTGTTTGTTTATTTGTTTGTTTGTTTGTTTGGATTTTTATACTGCCCTTCTCCCGAAGGACTCAGGGCAGTTTACAGGGCATTAAAAACATAAAATACAAAAATTAAAACTAAATATTAAAGAACACGCCCTCACAAACAAGTTAAAATCTAAACTATTAAAAATCCCTCAGTCCAGGCCTGCAGATGTAAATAACAGGGTTTTCAACTCCCTGCGGAAAGTCTGAAGGTCGGGAAGGTTAAGACTTTTTAGAGACCACTACCACATCTAACATTGTTTTACTCCTGGAAGTATAAATTTTCCTCTGTGTATCTATAGAGCAGTGAGGGTCTGGAATAACTTTACACCACCATCCTTAATTAGCTCCATGCTATCATTTTTTAAAAGAATGGATTATGTACTACAGAAGAAAAGCAACCATACCAGATGGGCTACATAATATTCCTTTACTATGGGGAGAACCCTGGTTGTTCTAAGCTGGCAAGCTAGAACAATTTACTGGAAGACTGAGGTCTGCAGTAAGATACAAAGGGGATGACAATCACAAATATGAGCAGAGCTGATTTTTTTATTTTTATCCACAGAATTTCAAAGGAGGCTTTAGAACTATGTTAAATTAATTGTAAGATTCCCACTACAGTTTTCCAAAAACCATATAAATGAGCTTGTGAATGCTTGCATCCCAGCTGTAGTTTACTAATCCCTATTTAAAGAAAGAACCAGGTCTATAGGCATGCACACATAAACAAAAATTCAGGAATGTTGTCACTGACTAATCTATACAATTACAAAGCTAACAATATCTATGAGTGCAAGGGTGTATAGAAACTTTTCTGTAAATATATTAGACAATGGATATCTAGCTTGCTGCTGTAGATATTGCTGAGCTACAATTCCCAAGATCCAATATTTCTGGCTAGAGTTCTCAGAGTTGTTTTAGTACCAGATCAGGTGGAACTGCATATTGTGCACCCACCTTTTAGCTCCTGAAAATTCTTGCTTACATTAATCTTGTTAGAAAATGAAACCTATAATATATAGGTAGTTCTTAATCTACAACAGGGGGGTCAAACTTGTGTTGTCACAGCATCATCACATGATGTATTGCAACTTTTCCCCCTTTGCTAAACCAGGCATTGGCATGGTCAGTGCCTGATGCATCTGGCCCATGGACCACAAGTTTGACAGCCCTGACATACAACCAATTATTTAATGACCATTTGAAGTGACCATTTGAAAAAAGTGACAAGTGGTCATTATGACCCATCCCAGCATCACCATGGTCATATGATCCAAGTTGGGGTGCTTGGCAACTGGCATGTATTTGTAATGGTTGCAGTATCCTGAGGTCATGAGATCATCATTTACGACCTTACCAGCCAGTTTCTGAGAAACAAAGTCAGTGGGGGAAGCCAGACCACATGATTCACCCATCAACTGCAGTGATTCACTTAAAACCATAGCAAAAAGGGCCGTAAATCAGGCATAATTCACTTAACAACTGCTTTGCTTAACAAGGGAGATTCTGATCCCAATTGTGGTCTAAGTCAAGTTGCTGAATATAGCAATAGCACTTAGACTTATATACAGCTTCACAGTGGTTTACAATCCTCTCTAAGCAGTTTTCAGACTCATATTGACCCCCAACAATCTGCATCCTCATTTTACTGACCTTGGGAGGATGGAAGGCTGAGTCAACCTCAAGTTGGTCAGAATCAAACTGCTGAACTGCAGACAGCTGGAAGTCAGTAGAAGTAGTCTGCAATATTGCATTTTAACCAGTGCACCACCCCAGCTCAGTATATACCTAATACATATTCTGCTTAACACCAGGCCTACTTTTTTTAAATCTTTAGCTAACTGTTTGGATATGCAATAAACATGTTCATTCACAAGGGTTGTAAGTCAGGAAGGAAAAGAAGACAAAAGGACTAGGTCCTCACCTAACACAGCAGTCGGCACAAGTGGATCATTGGGCACTGCAGGAAAACAAAGCTTATGAAAAAAAATTCATAGCCTCCAACTGTTTTTTTTTTTAAGAAGAAAAAGAAGCAAAGACTTTTTGGAACATACAGCAAAGCCTATTCATCTTATTTGTGGAACAGGAAATACAAATCCACTTTGTAGAAAACAATGTTTTGCTTTTTTACAGAATAAACAGTGCAATAAATGTACATACAACTGTCCAAACAGGTTGGATTTAGTCATAATCTAAGCATTTTCTTCCTGAAAGCTAAGGAGGAAAGGCTTGGATAATTTTACCAGAGCAGCTGCCAAAGGATAATTCAACTTTAGGAAGCAATTACTGCTCTCAGAATTCCTTGGGCTCAGCAAGGAGGACAAGCCAGAGTTTTAAGCTTCCAAATGTACAACTTTCTTAGTAGGGCAAAGTTTTGGCATGACTTGAGTAAAGCTGTGGTTGGCCAACATTCCTGGGGAAATTGGCAGGCAACGAAAAAAAAATCAATCTGGCCTCTTGGGCCCTGCAACTGGTCCTATGCAACATGATAGGGTTTCATTGTTCATTCCTACCATTATTGGAGATGAGGAAAAAAGCTCTTAGCTGATGGAGGTGACTTTCCATTTTCAGATTTGGCCTGGAATTTTCAGCAACCATCTTCACATTGCATCCCCTATTTGCTCAGTTATCCCTTGAACTGGCTTGTTTTTTTTTTCCCCAGGGGAACATGGGTCTATGTAGAAAATAGGGTGGGAAAGCTGACTAAAATTACAGCCAAATCTTAAGATGCCTTACAAAGGTTCATGGGAGAAAGGTTTCCTATATACCTTTTCCTCCTTGTGTACCTCTGCATCCAGTAATATATGGTTTGCAATAGTTCTTAGTAATCTTTTTGGTAATATGCTTATATTTCTTCAGTTTCACATCCTACTCTTATTATAGTAGTTTCTGTTCTAAAGTTATTTGCAGCAGTTCTGTCATGTAACTAGAATAAACAATACCTTTTAATGGAACTCATACACAGACGTACAGATACACACAGTTACTAATTAGATGAGTGATTAGTACCTAAGTATAAATACAATATCCCAAATGGTTGAAATAAAAAGTAATTTGAGTATCAAATTATTTGTGTATATGTACACACGTATGCAGAAAATCATAGCGGGTTAGTGTGAGAACAATGATAAAAAAGAAGAAGAACCAAAAGGTCTGATTATGGGGAAATCTGTTTTTCTCAGACATGATGTTCCAAATTTTGAAATTCTATTTACAAAATATAAGGTTTTTTTTAAACAAAAATATATGCTGTACTATCCCCGTTGGGACGGATAGCGGCGATTAAAGCGCATGTGTTACCAAAATGGATATTCCTATTCCAAACAGCCCCCGTAAGATTAGAGAATTTTTTTTTTAATAAAATGGATAAGATAATTGGGAAGATTGTTTGGCAGGGGAAAAAAACTCGTATTAAAAAGAAAATGTTGCAAGAACACAAATCAAGGGGGTGGTGGTGTTAGGGCTCCCTAATTGGGAGCGATACTACCAGGCTTCCGCTTTATTGTGGGTAAAAGATTGGATATTATTAGAGAGGAAACTAATGTTAACAACAGAAGGCCATAATCTGCAACAGGGATGGCACTACTTACTCTGGCCAATCAAAGAAGGTCAGTAAAAATATTTTATTAACCATTATGTGAGAGGACGTTTGATTAAAATCTGGAATAAGGTAAAATGATTGATTTATAGCAAAATTCCACATTGGTTTGCTCCATTGGAAGCAACCACATACCCAACCTTATATAACCCAAACAAATTGTTGACCTATAGAGAGATGCTGGATGGGGATGGTAATCTAAGATCCAAAATGGAAATGCAACTATGAGGAATAAATCTGGATTGGTGGACATACATTCAGATTCAGATAAGGTACCAAAGGGATAAAGCCCAAATGGAAATTTTTGTCTCCCTGCAGGAGTTCGATAAGGCCTTTCTGGAGGATAATAGGTAAAATATTACTAAAGTATACAATTTGCTTTTGTCTCGAACTATTGCAGATGAAATTATAAAAGATTCAATGATAGCCTGGGGGAGAAATTTTGGATATTCATTGGACTTAGATAAGTGGCAACAAATCTGGAATAAAACAGTGAAAATGACAATGGCAGTGTCTTACAAAGAAAACATTTATAAAATGCTCGACAGATGGCATATACCCCCGGCAAGAATCACAAAGATGTTCCCTGGATCATCGGATCAATGTTGGAAGTGTGGGTCAGCCAGGGGCACTTTTTACCACCAGTGGTGGACATGCCCACAAGCCCAGAAGGATTGGTATAAAATAAAGGACTGGGCTATGGAAATAACGGGCGTTAATATCCAATTGAAACCTGAAACTTATCTACTGGGAATAAAGCCGGGCAGAATAGGGAAAGCAGACTGGTATCTCCTCACACACATTATCACTGCAGCGAGAATTGCGTACACGCAATTCTGGAAAGGAAAAGAACCCCCACCAAACCAACTTCTCATTAGTAAGATTTTATGGCGTGTGGAGTGTGATAGATTGACTCATATTCTTAACAATTGAGAAGATACAATTTTTAATCAGAGCTGGAATAACTGGTATAAATGGTTAGATACAAAAATAAATAAAGACAAGAGATAAGGAACTTACTCGGTGAACTTAGGCAATAATTATTACTATTAAGTCGGAAAATCAGGATAACACTTCAA